>APFE031750328.1:0-18362 GCA_000404065.3 Pinus taeda
GTGGATTCAGAGGATGGAAAACTCTGGAAAGAGGCCATGGTTGATGAAATGGCATCTTTGCACAAAAATGAGGCTTGGGATCTGGTGGAGTTGCCGGCTGGAAGGAAACCCATGGCAGCAAATGGGTGTTCAAGAAGAAGACAAATGCAGAAGGGAAGGTGGAGAAATACAAAGCTCGGTTGGTAGCAAAAGGTTATTCCCAGGTGCCGGGAATTGATTTTGGTGATATTTTTTCTCATGTTGCCAAGGTAACTTCTATTAGATTACTTTTATATGTTGCTTTTGATTTTTGAGGTAGAACAGATGGATGAGACATCATTTCTTCACGGGGATTTGGAAGAGGAACTCTACATGAAGCAACCTGAAGGCTTTGCGGTGAAGGGTAAGAAAGAACTAGTATGCAAGTTAAAGAAGTCTCTGTATGGGTTAAAACAGTCACCAAGGATGTGGTATCAGAAATTTGATACATTTATACGGGGACTTGGCTTCACCAGAAGCAAAGCAGATCATTGTGTGTATTTTACATTAATTGGTGACCGTGTTATTTATCTGGTCTTGTATGTGGATGATATGTTGTTGGTTGGAAATGACAAAGAAATTATCCAGGATTTGAAGACCCCATTGTCCTCCAAATTCGACATGAAAGATCTCGGTGCTGCAAACTATATTTTGGGCATGGAAATTAAAAGAGATCGGGCAAAGAGGAAGCTCTGGTTAAACCAGAGGGAGTATGTCGAGACAATATTGCAGAGGTTTAATATGCAGGATAGTAAACCGGTGAAAGGTTCCTATTCCTATAGGTGTGAGGTTATCTGCTGAACAGTGTCCCAAGACACAAGAAGAGGAAGAGGACATGTCCCGTCTTCCATATGCAAGTGCAGTCGGTAGCTTGATGTATGCCATGGTCTGTACTAGACCATACATTGCACATGCAGTGGGAGTATTGAGCAGGTTTATGTCAAAACCAGGGAAGGAGCACTCGACAGCAGTGAAGCGGGTTTTCAGGTATTTGCGTGGCACTAGTGATTATGGTTTGTGCTACCAAGGAAGACCAGGATTGGACAGAGTGTTGGATATCCGTGGCTTTGTTGATGCAGACTGGGCTGGAGATTGGATCAGAGAATATCTACAAGTGGGTATGTGTTTAACCTATTTGGAGGTGCAGTCAATTGGATGAGTAAGAAACAATCTGTAGTGGCACTATCAACTACAGATGCAGAATACATGGCAGCCACTCATGTAAGCAAGGAAGCAGTTTGATTGCAGAGATTGTGTTCAAGTATGGGGTTAGTACAGAGAGCTATAAGGATAGATTGTGACAGCCAAAATGCAATTTTCTTGACAAAGAACCCTGCATATCATTAAAAAACAAAGCACATTGATGTTCAATATCACTTTGTAAGGGATATGATAGAAGACAAAAAGGTGTTGTTGGTAAAGGTGGACACTTTGGAGAATACTGCAGATGCATTGACAAAATCTGTGAGCTCTGAGATGTTCTCTTGGTGTAGAGAAACAATGGGCATTACAGGGTTGGATAAATGACTAAGCTCTCTTTTGGCCCCCTACGGAAAGAAAACAACAAGTGGGATAATGTTGGGTTGTGTTATATTCTTTCTACGACTAGCCCACGTAGTTAACCAGGGCGTTAGAGGGGGGGCGGAGCCCCCCTTCGTTGTGCCAATTGCATAGTAAGGGGAGTCACAGGGTGTTTGAGGGGTACAGGTAACCCCACTCTATGGGGTCCAGGGCAGCGCCATGGAAAATTTTGGTTTTGGACCTTATGTTAGGTTAGGCAGACCTACCTATGATTTTGTGCATGTTTTTCGCACATGGTTTTGGACGCGATGGTTTTCGGTCCATGGTTTTGGATGGTTCAACATGTATAAATATGTATTGTAATATTGAAAGGAATATAATGAAAAATCAAGTTGGTAGTCCCGGTTTTTGGATCCAAGGGAAAATATCTATGTATATGTGTTTTATGTGTTATGCTCTCGCATTGTTTATTTTCTGTGTTTTAGAATTCGTATGCAGGTAATTTCTGTACGAGGTTAAAACCTACAGGAATGTTACTTATGATGTATGGAAATAAATGAAAATTAGAAACCCATTTCCATTACAAAAATATATTTATATTTTCAATTATATAAGTCCAAATACTTTTGAAGATCATCGAATGAATAGAACAAACATATGTTTACCTTTTTTTAATGGAATTTGAGAATTTTTTTGTTTATTACTAGTTATATTGAAGTTTTAAAGATTTAGAATGGCACTATTTCATTATGGAATTTTTTAAGAGTTTATTTAATATATACTTTTCAGTAGGAGTGAAGTTTTTTTTATAACATTTCATCCTTGAAAGGTTAAATGAATATATGCCCTTCCAAATGAAATTAAGAGCAGTCCTTCAAATTTGATCATTGGGTGTATGCTCTCTCTTTTTGATGGGTTGTTACTTCACCTTATAATACTCACCACAAACACTAACATCCTCACCTTACCTTATCGTCACTTGAATTTATGTGAGCCTATGGCACATATATCTCTCATTGGTTGCCTTTCTTCCCTGCTTTACATTCATATTCATACTTCCTTCATATTCATAATATATGCTTTAATTCGATCTGTTAGCCCCTCTGAACTCACTGTTCGATCAAGCAATGAATATTTTAATGGGAATTGCAAGAAACACCATAAACAACGTTATTATCGTTCCATTCATCCGACAAATCATCCAACAGATTGATGATATTATTAGCTTGGATGAGAATCGTTAGATTCTAGAAGCTCAGTTAAATCGTATGAAGAGCCTCTTGCTTGATATTACCAGTTATTTCAAAGATCAGCAGAAGGTGACCCCAGATTCTTTGGGGAGATGTTTGGTAAGAATGCAACATTCAGTTGGAAATGACAAACAATTGATCCATCACTCACAACGTCCCCAACAATGTTTTGACTGTCTCTTCGGCATGTGGGCGAGGGAAAACAGAGAGTGGATGGAATCTTTTAATGAGCTCTTTGTTGATCTTCAAACTGACTTTTCCATGTTTTGCAGCGCTCAACAGATTGTCCCGGTAACACCACAACAGGCAAACCTACTACTTCAAGATGAACCAGACACAGGAGTGGTAGGGTTGGAAAACAATTTCGCCGAGATAAACCTTGAGAGGTGGCTCACTGAAGCTCCCCAAGTCCGAATAATCAGTGTATATGGAATGGGTGGTGTTGGGAAGACAACAGTGCTCAAGAAGGTCTACAACACGTATAAGGTGAATCAATTTTTTGATGATGTTATTTGGGTTACAATTTCTCAATTTTCAATTCTGGAGTTGCAGAGTCGAATCGCTTATACAATCAATTAGGCCTGGCAAACTGTCCTAATGATGTAGATATGCGGAATATGAAGTTGTTTGCATATCTGAGAACAAATAATTTTTTATGGTTTTAGATGACATGTGGAGAATATTGAATCTGGGAGAATTAGGTGTAGAATTTAATAATCCCAAAGGCAGCAAAATTGTATTCTCTACTCAACAGAAATTTTATTCGAGAAATGAGGGTAGAAGAGTCCATCAAAATACAACCCCTGTCCAACAAAGAAGGATGGGAGTTGTTTTGCAAAGTGTGTTTTAAAGACAGCCATGTTCAGGAGGATTTAAAACGTTATACGAGAAGTCGCGAATGAGTGTCAAGGTTTGCCCTTATCAATAAATGTGATAGCCTCAACGATGTTTGGAAACATAGATATAAATGAGTGGAGGCTCGCCTTAAATCAGATGAAAACAGGGGATCCGAATTTTCCGATTATTCATCCTCGGATTGATCAAGATTTGTATCAGCAATTGAGATGGAGTTATGATAGCTTGAGACACGATAATTTGAAAAACTGTTTTCTATTTTGCGCCATCTATCCTGAATATATAGCCTTTCAATCTGACTACTTGGTGCAAAGGTGGATCGCAAAGGGCCTAGTGAAGAACAAAGATGCAGAGTATTTGTTGGACACGGGGTATAGCTATGCAAAGTTACTTCGTGATTGTGGCTTATTGCAATTTTATGGACCCGGTTGGAATAAGATTCATGATGTTATTCGGGACATGGCAATATATATAGGAGAAAATGAGGAAAATTTTGTATTTAAATAAGGTCAAATGCTTCAACATTTCCCCGGCATCCCAGAGGCTTACAGAAGAATGTCAATTTGGCGCAAGAAAAACTGAAACCACTGGAGAATTAGCAACAACAACCCTAGAAGAAAGGTCTATGAGGCAGAATTCAAATCTCAACTGCTAGACCCTGGTCCTCATAATTGATGATTGCATGGGGAGATAATGGAAGCTTGTAGCCCTTTACCATTGATATCAAAGGGGGAGAAAAGTTGTGGAGAAGTTGTGATGGCAAGAAGGTCATTGGTGTCTCATGCCTTGAGATGTGTCGAAGCAACTTGAGGTTTGGCCATCACTTGGAGAAAAGGAAGTTGTGATGGAAAGAAGGTCATTGGTGTCTCATGCCATGAGATGTGTTGAAGTAGCTTCAGGTTTGGTCATCACTTGGAGAAAAGGATGGTGTGTTGCCATCAATGCCAAAGAGGGAGATTGTTAGACAGTTGGCATTGTGTGCATGGCCAGTGGCCTTGAGAAGGCATCTGAAAGCATGTTGGCATTTATTTCAACAATCATGATGAGGGGTTGTGTTGGGAAATTGGCTTGCTTAACAGCTGGCATGAGTGTTTGCATTGACGTCAACCAGACAAGCTTAGTTGCTTCTTGCAACCGATGTTGGTAGTGATGGCTCAGGAGGAATCTGTTGGTAGTTGCAAGCTCGATGTAGAGAATCATCACATTAGCAGTATTATTGGAGAAGCTATCAAATGATGATCACAGTGATGGCCTAGGATGGAAGTTCATGGGAGCTGCAGGCCTCATGCAAAGGACACATTGTGGATGTGGTTCCTAGCTGTCTCGAGAGTTCAGAAGAAGGATATTGGTAGTGCATTTAGAACCATATTTTTAGGTATCATATGGGCTCAACGTCTAATAAGACTCCTTCCATAGGAAATTGCTCTGGAAGAGATTTCCGACGGTATGCGAAAGTCCAGAAATGGATTTATGGTTCAAAAGTTGTGGTTTGCTGAAGTTCAGGGTGATTAAAGCCTTCAACAGGGAGGAAGATCAAAGATCGGAGGTCTTGCATATCAGAACCCTCACAAATTGGAGATTGGAGCATCGGAGGACTCGCAAGTCAGAATTTGGAGGTTCTAAGGTGCATCGCCCAATGAATGCAATTCGTCGATAAACGATTAGTGATATCGCATGTTAGAGGACCTGACATATCGACAATCGGAGAATTCAAGTTGTGGTGCAACAACTAAGGCATTTGTCTATTAGTGACTTGTGATCCCGCATTTTAGAGGTCCCGGTAGATCACACATCGGTGTTTGGAGGTTCCAAGGTGCAGAGCAATAACTAAGGAAATTCATCGATCAACGAATGTTGCTTGAGTTAAAAAAAGAAGGTCGGTACTGTGCATCCTTTGTTAAATTTTTTAAGAGTCCAAAAAAGAAAATACAAAGGAATTTGGTGAAAAACTAGAGTAGGTGAGGCCTCTTTCTCTCTCCTCTAAGCAGGACACGTGGAGGCATCTGGTTGGGTCCGATAAGGATAGATGGCACTCTGAGATGAAATTCGATGTGGACAAGTGACAAGATCTGATTGGTTCTAATAAGGGACACGTGGCTGTCGACGTCAGCATGACATAATGGTATGGAGAGAGACGTGGCAGGAAATTTTGGTGGTTTGAGGTGGCCTAATGCACCATATCCAAGTGACACGTGTCACCACTCAAATAGACACCACGTGGCAGGTGATGATGTCACATCGATGATCGACGATCGGAGGTTTGCAATGGTTGGCACATTGGCCACCTTCATGAATCACTAATTAGAGAGCTCTTATTAGAAGGCTAGCACGTGATCACGAAGTCTTAAGGAACCAAAGGCAAGGGCTGAGTAGAGGGGCCTATCGACAATCGGTGATTAGTAGTTTGTTGTCACTAGCATATAGGCAATAAGTGGAAATCCCTGATAAGAGGGCTCTGATAATGTTAAGCGCTTGGTTTTGGAATAAACAAAAAAACCAATGGTGCAGTGCTTAGTAAAGGAAAAAGGCTCCCAGCACAATGCTGAAAGACTTAGTGCCTCAGGTCATGGCACTCGGTCATTTCCCTCGGTCCTCTGAAGAGAAATTCGAAAAGGGGCCAGAAAAAAAGGGCCAAGGATGATTAGAATT
This sequence comes from Pinus taeda, assembly GCA_000404065.3. Classification (NCBI taxonomy): domain Eukaryota; kingdom Viridiplantae; phylum Streptophyta; class Pinopsida; order Pinales; family Pinaceae; genus Pinus; species Pinus taeda. Next base: position 6,294 of record APFE031750328.1, read on the forward strand.
CGTTATTCATATGTTTGTTTGTGAATAAAGTTCCGATAGAGGAAAAGCTCTGATAAAGCGTAATACAAAGGAGAAACTTCCCCTAGCACAATGTTAAAGGACTTAGCGCCTTAAGGCTAAGCTTATGGTCACATCACCTGGTCCTATAAGTGGTTATTCAATGAGGGTTTAAAACTAAAGGGGCTGGACATAATTGGAGGTTGGAAATTGATAGTTTCTTGGTGTTGCACCACCATATAGTGCTGTGAAGTATTTCCTTCGATAATCCACGACACAGAGTATTGAAGGACATATGGGTTGGAAGTTGCAGGTTTGATTGTCGAATAGAGGAACTAGTCATTGAATATGTTTAGTGCACACTTTGTAGATATAAATGAAAAACAACGATTCCATGCCGAGGTACAACTAAGCTTTGTGATCCTTGAACAGATAAAGAGAGTTGCATATAGAGAGGATTGTGCCTAGGTTGAGTAGGTAGGTGAACTGACATGCGGAAGACGCAACAACGGAATGGAGAGGCCATGCCTAATTACAGTGCACAGTGATGAATGAGAACAGTGTGGAAGCATTGACAAGGTGGAAGCATCGACTGTGTGAACAACAGAGGAACAAAACCCATGACCTAGTGTCAGAAAAGTGGGGAAAACTGAATTGTTGCAACAGGGAGCCAAGAACAAAGAGCTCTGAGTAAGTGCACTACTATGAGAGGTTAAGCGAGATCTAGTTCTGTGTGTAAAGGCTGACAATGCCTTAGCAGAAGAAAATAGACCCTGAGAGTAGCACTTTGTGTGTGAGGCTAAAGTGCATGTGTTCTCTATGTGTAAAGGTTGATATTTTCCTATGATGTGAGTAAGGTTGAAAGTGTCTAAGCATTGTGAGTTAAGGTCGAAATTTCTTGTGTTGTGTATGTAAGACCTGAAGTGTCTTTGCGAGCACAAGCCCAAGAGTTGAGCCTGTGGAATGTGAAGCAAGGTCAAGAGCAGACAGTGTGCTATCGAGAGCAGAGAGTGCGAGGGTTGAGTGATTGCTGATGTTAAGCAGATCAGAGAGTTGCTGAAGATTGATGTAGAGTGCTGCAAAGTGCAACATAGTGGGCTGAGATCAAAAGTTGTTATGAGGCAGATTTGCTTCCAAACTACATAGAGCAACCAGTTCTTATTTGAATGTGGGTTGGTGCCTACAATATAGGGAGTTGGTGCTTCCTTTCTCTAGTGGGTGCTTGAGAAGGCTTGGGGGTTGGTGCCTCGTACAAGTTGGTGCTTGCATAAATCCAAGGAGCTACAAGTTGGTGACATGGTGCTTCTACTATACTATACAAGTGTCTACAACAAGAGGGAGTTGGTGCTTCTTGCTAGTCGGTGCTAACAAACAATCAAAGGGAGTTGGGGCTTCCTGTGAGTGGGTGCTCACAAAACAGATTGATGTAATAGAGTAGGAGTTGTTATTTACATCAATAACAACAACAAGATTTGTGGTTTTTCCCATAAGAGTTTCCACGTGAAAAACTTGTGTCTAATGTGTATGATTCTTATGGTTAGTTTGCTTTTGTGTTGAGTTTATGCTGCTGCCACATTATATATTGTTGGATGAATGTCAAGTTAAAAAGGAAAGGTAAATTGGTGGAAAGAAGATAAAATTATTCATAATATTGATTCATCCCGCTCTCAATATTAACATTGTTTCTAACAAATTTAATGTCGTTATATGTTTATCAAAGAATGTCCTCTCAACATGTACATTAGAAGGAGGGATACTCTTGCTCCTTCTAGATCTTGACACATTTTCTCTATTTTTACTCCTACATGGATATCAAGCATGGATAAAACTAATGTTTATAGGTTTTGGAGCACCTATGTGACAACCATTTTTTCTAATCCCACTTCTAAATAAATTTCCATGAATTGTAATTCATGTAAATAATATATGGAAATCTAACAATTTTCTTTGGTTAAATCACATCCTTAGTTTTTGTGGCTTTTCCTAAACCATTGCAATTCTAAGGTGGTTCATAATTTGCATGAATTCAAGTGGTTTCAGAAAATTTCAATAAACCATGGTTTTAAGTGGTTTTCAATAATTTACCTAATTTTAAGTGGTTTTTTTTAGTTGTTGTTACATCTCAATTTTTAACTACATAGTATTACTTTTAATGCTTATTTTATCTTATTTCTATTGTTTCATTCTCAATTTGTTTATGGTTCTCAAATATATTTCCTAATGCACACAATATGGAACAAGTAATATGGGAAGTGAGACAACTTGAATTACCTGTATTTGCATGAATTTCTTGAATTGCATGGTTTTCTTGTTCTCTCAATGTTTGTCAAATTTTCCTCATTCTTTCTCTAGCTTTTTCTCACATTTCCTCTATGCATGGCAATTTCTTTCCTTTTCGAGATCCAAATCTCCAATTTCTCATGTTTAATATGAGTTCTTGTGTAATTTTCATCTTCTAATATTTTTCTATGAATGAATGTTTGTTGTTGTTTTTTCATGCTTTTGAATTTGGACTGTATCTTTTTTTGGGGTTGACAAGAGAAGCTTGATCAAGCTCCTAGTCCATAGCATTTAGTTTTGAAATGGCTCGATGGGGATGTTGGTTAACCACATTCACGACTAAATCAAAGGTTTCTTTAACGCTTGATCAAGATATTTGAATTTAGAACCCAAGTGCTTAATCGAGCGTTTTAAGCACTCGATCGAGCTACTTACGTCCTAAAAATCATAGTTTTAGCACCCCTTCTGCAAATTTCTCTGCAACTCCATTTTGTACCCTAGTGGATTTAGGGGATGATTTGTCCGTAAATGATAGAGTTGACCATGTTGGATTCATGATATAATCCTCTAACCAATGGCATATGTGTTTGACACTTTCGAACTCATATGATATTTTTCATCTAATTTCTTTTAAACATAATGCTTGAATTTGTTTTGGATAGTTTCAAAGGAGTTGAATAAAGAATCAGTAACATAAAATATACACAAGGAAAAAAAAATACCACTATCTTCGTTTACAAGTCCTCTTCAAAAGGGTACTCTTGGTTTTTCAATTTATTTAAACAGTTGAAAAAAATCTTATGCAAGCACATGTGCCTGCAAAATACAATTGAAATATTACTTCACCAACTTCTAAAAATAACAAAAAATATAATTTTGCATAAAAATTAAATTTTTAATATGAAAAACTTAGTTCTCTGTGTGTAGATCATGCTCATATATATATATATATATATAAATATAATATTAAAAATTACACATTTTATAGTAAACTATGTTATGCCAACACACACATACCTCTTAAGATGTGTGAAAAATTGCAAGGGAAAACATTACATCATGGAAAATTTACACATTATACAACACTAAAAATATTTGCAAAAATTATCATTAGGATAACAACATAATTCTCCAAAAATTGTCTTTTTACTTTGAATCAAAATTCACAATGTTTATATGAATTTTGAGGGTTTCAATTCAAGAAAAGAGAAAAAAAAAAATTGAAATTTCAGCACCACATTTGGCTCAAAAGTGTAAGTCGTCTTCATGTAATCACCCATTGGTTTTATGATTTAGTTTATACTACTAATGATTTTGTATATCATAATTTAAAAAATGTTAGAACTTTAATGTCCCATTGAAAGGTGGATGCTATTGATTTTATTACAATTATATATATGATTCAAAATCATGTTTGAAAAATGCTCAATTTAAAGTTTAGAACTAAGAGGTGGTTTTGTTACAATGTATTTGAATTTGATGGTTGTGTTTTAAGTTTTGGTTGTAATGGTATAAATTCTTAAAGTTAAGATCTCAAATGGGTTATAGTTTTAACTTTCAAAAAACATTGTTGGTAGAACCACTCTCTCATTTAGATGTTGATGTTTAAAGTTTTCATAATAATAATACTAATTTTCTATAAGCTATAGTTGAAAATTGTTGAATATTAATCTTTAAAAAACTAGTCAAAAATGGGTATTATCCATACCTCCACTTTTTTATTTAAAAATCTTTTTTCATGTTTTTTTCCCAAAATTATATGGGTTTTCAAGCTTAGAGTTTTTATTTTAAGTTATAATCCTGTTAAGTTGATAACAAGGAAAGATTTATGTGAAAAAAAATGCAATAAAACAATTCTATTCTCCAATAAAGAAGTTTGATACCCTTAATCAAACAATTCTATTCTCGAATAAAGAAGTTTGATACCCTTAATCATCATTTTTTTTAATTATAATTTTATGATGATAGTAAAAAATAAGAGGAATAAAATGTTTTTTCCTTAATCATCATTTGTTTTGTTTTTTATTATTATTATAATTTTATGATGATAGTAAAATTTTAGAGGAATAAAATGTTTTTTGTTGTTGTAAAAAGTGGTAGAAATAAAAGAATACATGAAGAACAAAATGCTTTCCTTTTTGGCATAAATTTTAAGTGGTCAAAAAGGTAAAAAAAAAATAAATAAATAAATAAATGGTAAAAATAAGAGGAATAAAATGTTTTTTCCTTAATCATCATTTGTTTTGTTTTTTATTATTATTATAATTTTATGATGATAGTAAAATTTTAGAGGAATAAAATGTTTTTTGTTGTTGTAAAAAATGGTAGAAATAAAAGAATATATGAAGAATAAAATGTTTTTGTGGCCTACACTTTAGGTGGTCAAAAAGGTAGAAAAGAAAAAACAAAAAAAAAGTACAAAGACACTAGACAACTATTCTCTCCAAATCTATAACATTATGTAAAGTGTATAATTCTCTATGTAAATTTTCCTTATGGTTTGAGTTAACAAATTAAATTAATATTTTAAGAATGATTAAATTAAAAAGAAAAAAATTATAATTAATTATATAATAATTAATTATCTTACTGTTATTAAATATTATTTATTTTTAAAATGTTTAAATAATTCTAATTTTAAATTATAACACTATTAATAATTATTATTTAAATTTTATTTATTTTGCTTTATTATTTTTATTATTTTTTGCAGGTAAACTATATATAAATAATATATTTAATTATATATAAATAATATATATTTATTTGGTATTAATATTTCACAATTATTTAGTATTTTAGATTGTGCTAGGTACTTCATAAAATTAGAACTGTTAAGCATGTTATGAATCATTCATAATATGATCATGTTACCATTATTGGTGTTATTGTTACAAAAATGTATTTATAGTTACAAAATGTATTATAAAGTAGTTTAAGTATTTTTAGTTTTTATTTTTTATAAGTAAAATAATAATGTTTAGTTATTTAAATGCATTTTGAATACATAATAAAATTAATATTTTATAATATTTTTAATTTTATATATTTTTGTAATTTCAACTTATTTTTATTAATTTTTGAATAAAATCAATAGAAAATTTTGATATAAATATCTAAAAAGACCCATGCCTAATAATACCTCCTGTGTCATGGAGTTGAGTTAATTTTAGAGATATTTTTTATCTCAAGATGAAAATTTGCCTACAAAAAATGCAGACTAACAAGAAATATCACTCTAATTATAAAAAATAAGCATTGAAATAACACAAAATTTTAGTGTTAAGAGCACTCAACAAGATTGGGATGAATGGATGAATACCTTGATGTATACCTTGGTATATGGATGAAGATAAACGATTAGTCTGTTGTTCTATAATTTCATACCTATCAAATTGCCAAAAAACCACATAAATGATCAAGCTAAAAACCTCTCTAGGGCCACCCACGAGCCTATAAATTCTCTTTGGAGGTGGATCTCGGGGTGAAAGAGATAGGAAAATGAATATAAATCAAATAAAATATCCCAACATTAAAAATGAGTAATTTGAAAGATATTGAAATCTGGAAAATGATGCTTACTTAGAGGGGTTAAATTCCCAAGTGGTCAAAACCCAGATTTTGTTTCATGTAGAAGTTTAATTTACAGCCAGCTAGAAAGTGACTATTCACCACTAATAATGATGAATTAATTCCCAAAAGTGAAAAAATAACAAGGGTCTATAAGTATGTACATTTTGTCTCAAAACCCTTAAGTGAGAGTTTCACTTATCATGCATATTTGTTGTTGTGAATTGAAATTGCAAACCTATAAAACCTTTGTACAACCCCTTGAAATGATCCAAATTATATTTCCTACATAAGTCAAGCAAGTTATACCTTTTTTGGATTAAATGGATAAGCCTCAAGCGCAACCCAAGTTGTAAAAGTAGATGAAAAGTAGAGATTAAGCTCAAGCTAGTGAAATATTTTTTTATTTGATACATTTTTCAACTTTTATATTTTTATATTTTATAAAAAAAAAAATGATTTTTTTTGGATTTTTGAATAAAGAGTTGTTGAGGTGAGGTTTATATTAGCCTTGCAAATTACCTCTTCTGATGTCATATTGTAATAAAAAGCCCTTCTAAATCATCCTTCAATTTTTTGACTAAGATGTGAGTTTGTACTCAAAAAGATTAGTCACCCTCACTCTATTATAATCTAATGTACTAGTGCCCAAACCCAACTAGGATTTATTCTCTCTTGGAATACCTCTGATCGATGAATCAACTATGGAATCAGGAGAGATATTTTCCTTGAAGAATAAACCCATGATATTGGTTAGTCCAATAATTAGAATTTGATGACTCTAAATTGACAAAGTGAAAGTGAGAACTAGCACCTAGCCTTCCTAAATTGTTCCCAACGTATTCTTGCAACCATTAAATACAAACTACATGGCTTTGTAGAGCAAATACAACTTCATTTACAATAAAAACTTTACCCTAATCATGTACTCTTATTTATGAAATTTAAAGAGGTGTGGGTACTTATCTGTTCTTGAAGAATAATTAAGAATTCAATAGAGTTGAGACATTCTCCTCCCAACCTTGAGAAGGGCAATGATGTCCGCTTCTACCCGAGACATCGAGACTACAGTCCAGTCTATTAATTCTTTGATCCCAATCTGTAATGGAATTATCCACTGGCTCAAATCCAGCTCAGGATATCCTTCCCTGGCTGCTTCTGTCAATTTTTACAGACCTTCCTCTTTCCTTTTGTGTCAAGAAAATCTGAACCACCTTCTTTCCACTTAGATCCCTTTTTATTTCTAGGAAAGAGAGGTATAATTGTTTCTAACCGCCTGGAAGTTGGAATTCATTTCCGGGTCTTCTCTTGAATTCTGTGATTTTATTCCTAATATTAAAAATAACATTACTTATGTATTTACATAACAACTAAAATATTACTAGGCTTCCACGAACCTTATTTTTGATAGTTTCCAGTAAATAATGTAAATATAATTTTAAATGTCATACTGGAGTGTTACAAAAAAACATGTGCATTGTATTTTTAGTCCTCTTCCATCACCAAACACTGGTATGGACAATCCAGCCCTGGTTAACTCCTTGAACAAGGAATGATTGCAGATTGTATTCAAATTCCATACCTCACGGATTACCTCACAGATTCTAGACTTTGATGCTTACGGCAGCGTTCGTCACAAGAATGAACGAACAAAGTCAAAGTCAAAGTCCACAAGCACTCAGCTTTTCTTTTTTGACATCTTCAAAGCTGGAAGCGTGAAAGACCCGTCAGGGAGCCAAAATATTCATAATTAGTCATTTTACTCACCGGTCAGATGGTCAGGGACCCGTCAGGGTCGATGTTTCCCAGGATACACGCCAATACAACGCGTTCTTTTCAACGAAAACATCACGAGATTAAGGACACGTTGAATTGAATGGATGGCGAATAAAACAGAAACCCACCACCAAGCCATCATTTTTATTGGAATCGACGAAAAACTGCATTTTCTTTCAATTGTGGGGGTGAATGAATCTTAACCCACTACTCATATACACATATATTTATAGGGGTAGCTGGAATGTATCTATAGAGGTAGTTGAAGTATTATATATTTTTTTAAGTTAAGATTATGGTTTTTTAAGTTTTAAATGTATTTTTAATGTAAGAGTGAATTCAATGCTTTCAAAATTCTTTTAAATATTGGTGTATTATTTATGATTTTAACCATTTTTTTCCAATTATGATGAATCAAATAGTCTAGAGCTTATTGAAATAGAAAACCTATTAAAGAAAAACAACATAATATTCAAATCTAAATGGAATACAAGGTTTCCATGGGCTTATGTTTTAAAACATCTAATGGTAATGAAAGGATAAAATGTTCTTGACGTTTTAAATTTAAAAGTGAGACTCCATTTTCAAAAGAGGGAATTGCCACTCTTCAAGTTAGTGGTATAAGTGGCCATGCAAAATCAAAAGCTCAATTTTTGTTTTACAACTTTTGGAGGGAAAAAGCGATTGAAGCAATATTCCAATCAAGAACTAATGGTAAATGCTCGGAAGGAGAAAATTATATCAATGATTGAAAACATGTATTTTGTTGCTATACATTATTTATCTTTAGAAATGTATAAGCCAATATGTGACTTGAATTGGTATAAATGCACTACACGCGCGCTTCTAACAGATGAATTTTCTGCATACACAAATACCACACCAAGAAAATATTTTCTTCAAGTTGCTAAAGAGATGTATTGGGACAATCTAAAAGAGAAGATTTTACATAGGTCATTTTACTCAATTTCAGTTGATGAAAGCACTCATCAAATTATGGAACACCAATTGATTGTTTATATTACATATTTGACGAATGGAGGAAGAGGTGCATGTTTAACAAAGTTTATATGTTTACTTCAAATAAAGGATGGAATAGCTCAATGTACGTATGATTTAGTGAGAACTCTTTTAGCATAAATGGGTTTATATTTGATTAAGTTTGTTGGTTTTGGTTCAGATGGCGCATCTCCCATGAGGGGTATTCATGAAGGTTTATCTCCTAAGATTCGTATGCTCCTGATTTATTAGTTATCCATTGCATAGCTCATAGGGAAGCATTGACAATCAATGAGGCTTCATCTCATTTTCTAGAGTTGCAATATATTAACAAATTTGAAACAAAGTTTATTCATGGCTTGGAAATCAACTAAAGGACATGGAAAATTGAGAGAGCTAATGTATACATTTCAAATCACTAAGCTAGTGGTCTTACAAATTCATCAAATTAGGTGGCTCTCAAGAGGAAAGGTCATGGAAAGACTTGTTAAAGTCATGCATTATTTGTTAGGATTGGGAGTTAGAGGAGAAAAAAATGTATGATTTGGCAACAATATTTCAAGGGCAAATTTGCATCCATATACTTGCAGGCATGCTCATTGAATTAAATAAGTTGAATCAAAAGTTCGAAGAGGATCATGTTGATATTACATATATTGACACTACTTTAGAAGTTTCTATTAACATGCTTTGTAAACGATTTTTGAAAAGCATTTTTGGTGTAGATGCAGTGTATATGTCTTTTTTTTTAGTTAAAGCATAAAGAGGAACCCTTGAATTTGTAGATAGCATAGGTATGGTACATTTACATCCATTGAGGTTCGAAAGTTTTCCAAAGACGAAAATATTTGGGGCTACTATATGATTGTATTCTTTTGGGAAAATGTTTTATTGTAAAGGTGATTAAATCTTTAGATAGGAGATTCATATATTTACATGTATTTGATGTGGCTATGTTTTTCACTTCTCAACATTATTATGAAAAAGTGAATGATGTACATTGTCCAATAAAAAAATAGTTGAAATGTTTATGTGAAAAAATTTAGCGTTGGGGAATCATCTATTGTGGATACTGCTAGATGTTTGGGTGAAATGAATGAATTTATTTGTGCTATTTGTAAATCATACCATAAAAAGAATATGTATGGCATGAGACCTATGTGGAGATGAACATGAATGGTTCGAAGACTTTCCATATTTGATGCAATTATGGCAAACTATTCTTGTTATCCCAAAAACCATATGAGTGTGTGAAAGAGGCTTTTGAAAACTAAATAGGATTAAAATTGATGATAGATAAAGACTTTCATTGGAGACACTAGATATGTTAATGTTTCTATCTCTAACTGCACATCATGCTCTAAACGAGGTACATTGGAATTGTTGGGTTGTGTTATATTCTTTTTACGACTAGCCCACGTAGTTAACCGGGGGGTTAGAGGGGGGGTGGAGCCCCCCCTTTTTTGTGCCGATTGCATAGTGAAGGGAGTCACAGGGGGTTTGAGGGGAACAGGTAACCCCACTCTATGGGGTCAAATTTTGGTTTTGGACCTTATGTTAGGTTGGGCGGACCTACCTATGGTTTTGTGCATGTTTTTCGCACATGGTTTTGGACGCGATGGTTTTTGGTCCATGGTTTTAGATGCTTCGGCATGTATAAATATGTATTGTAACATTGAAAGGAACATAATGAAAATCAAGCTAGTAGTCCCGGTTTTGCGATCCAGGGGAAAATCTCTGTGTATATGTGTTTTATGTGTTATGCTCTCGCATTGTTTATTTTATGTGTTTATAATTCGTATGCAGGAATTTTTGTATGGGGTTAAAACTTTACATTTTGTATCAGAGTGTTTTTGGTTTCAAGGGGATGCCTTTGTTGCTGAGGGGTTTCGCTCGGGCCTGTGGAGTCATTTCTGTGGGAGATCTGCGGATTGTTTTGTTGGTTGAAGAGATGACGAGTAGTGGAAAGATAAAGATCGAAAATTTATAGGTCAGAGTTTTGAGTTGTGGAAACTCAATATGGAGGATCTGTTGGTGGATAAAGATCAGTGGATCGTGGTAGATCCGGGTACTAAACCAATGGGAGTGTCCGATGAAGAATGGAAGAAGTTCGATCGGAAGACAAATAACACAATACGATTGTGTGTCTCAGATTCAATATTGTTGAATGTATCAGGGGAAGCTACGACGAAGGTTTTGTGGGACAAGTTACAGATTTTGTACCAATCTAAGTCTCTGGTGAATAAACTTTTCCTGCGGAAAAAGCTGTATAACCTGAGGATGAAAGATGGAGACTCGGTGACAGAGCATCTGAACGCATTTAATACTGTGGTATGTTAGTTAGCATTTGTTGATATTAAAATTTCAGATGAAAATAAGTGCATCGGTTTGTTGTGTTCTCTACTAGATTCATGGAATAGTCTGGTTATTGCAATAGGTAGCAATGCAACTGCTTGCAGTTTGATGAAATAGTCTCATCCTTGCTGATGGAGAAGATGAGACGGAAAAATATGGAGAGCCAAAATGGTGATGCCTTGTTTGTACGAGGACGGTTCCAGAACAGAAACAAAAATAAGTCATCGAGTGGGAGATCTAAATCTAAAGGGATATCTAAATCTATAGGAAAACCTTTAAAGCTGGTGTGTTGGAAATGCGGAAAGGAAGGGCACTACAAAAGGGACTGTAAATCTAAAGCTCCTGATAAAGGAAAGGGATCTGATGATGCTCCTTCTGTAGAGGCGAAATCCACCTCAAATGAAGGTGGGGATGTATACTTGGCTTCTTCAAATACACATGTAGATCATGAGGCATGGTTGATTGACTCAGGTGCATCTTTTCACTTCACTCCCCATAGAGAGTGGTTCTGTGAGTATGAGAAATATGATGGTGGTGATGTCTTCTTGGGAGATGACAGGAAGGCTAGAATCGTTGGTCGTGGAAAAGTAAAGTTGAAGTTGCAAGGTGGAAGGGTTAGAACGCTTCCAAGTGTTCTACATATACTTGCATTAGCCAGAAATCTGATTTCTGTTAGCAAGATGGATGACGTAGTTGTAAAAATAGTGTTCGAGAAGGATACATGCAAGATGGTTCGGGGAGCACTGGTATTGATGCAGGGAGTTCAGATTGTAACTCTGTACAAGTTGCAAGGTAGCACTGTTATTGATGGGTGCAATAATTCTGTGGTTCCTGAAAGTGGAGCAAAAAATCTAGTGGTCTCTGGAGAGAAGACCATGTTGTGGCATCAAAGGCTTGGACATATTGGAGAAAAGGGCCTTCGGATACTTCATGATAAAGGTATGGTAGAAGGTATGAGTAATAGCTCTCTGGATTTTGATTTCTGTGAAAATTGTGTATATGGGAAGCAGAATCGGGTGAGTTTCCCCTCTGGTGGTAAGAGGACGAAACAAATATTAGAGCTTGTGCACAGTGATGTGTTTGGACCTGGAA
>APFE031750331.1:1835-14283 GCA_000404065.3 Pinus taeda
AACAACTTAATATAATTTCATAATTTCTTCTCTTCCAAATAATATTTATATTATACTATTCATCACATGTCATTTACTTTATTTAATAAAAAATTAAATAAATATGTCATATAGTAATTTCCCCATGGGTATTACATGAGATTTCTTGTGGTTCAACCCACCAGAGATAGACATGATGATATGAATGCAGTTATTTCTTCTCTAAATGATCTTCAAAGAAATCAATGGTGCATGCATGGTAGACTCACAATCTTGCAAAGGGGACAATAGAGTCTACAGGAAACGATGGGCCATATAGAGGGTCATATGTCCCATATAGAGAAGCATGTTCACTGTGAGTTCAAACCTCTTCCATCACTTGGTTCAAGATTAGATAATACTGCTCTAGTAACTTCATCGGATTCATAATGGCTTTTCGATGCACTCTGGTTTTGATAGTGTTCTACTTCTTAGTCCCTTTGGTTTCTAGATGGTTAAATATTGTTAGCAATGTATAATCCTTTTTGGAAACTACCTACCAACCAACAAATCTCTCTTTTCTTTCTAGTTGGTTAAATGTTTTTGGCAATGTATAATCCTTTTTGGAAACTATCTACCAGTCAATAAATATCAGAAAGTTGAAACCCATAAAATGTTGGAAACCCATAAATAACCATATAACCATTTTACATACGCATTTTGCATAAATAGAAAATTTATATTTAGGAAAAATAATAATAAAAATATTATGTTTTTATAAAAAAAATTGTTGCCCCTTTGTTCATATTTGTGAAAAATTATTAAATAGCTAAGGTGGATCTCGGTCATTATAACCATACTTGGGATTGAGGGGTAGTGGAGTGATCATAATTTTTATTGCTAAAGTTCATGGTTGATGCTTAATTTTGAGAGGTTTTTTTGGGTTGATATTTGGTTTATTGGTATTTATTATTTATTAATTTATATGGTTGTATTATTTTCTTTTTGTAAGCTTAGTATGACCTTTCATTCATTCATAAAAAACATATTACAACCATGATAGAAATTTCGTGGCCTCAACTTGCCCATCGGGAAACCAAGTCTGTGGTCCAACCAAATGCGTCATACACCATCCAAAATCTAAAGTTCTTAAGTCTGTCAAACTTAGCCTTATAGGCATGAATGTCTAAAACCTAGTTCACTCTTAACCTACTAACAACAGTACTACTTAACGACATATACAACATCAAGATTTAATAACAACCACAAAAAAGAAGCACCTAGAGCTAGTCCTCTGAGGACTCCACTGGACTTGGGTCCTTTGCACTGGAACCTAAATCTGTGACTGAGGAAGGCACCTTATGTGCCATTCAATATGACCCAACCGAACATTTTGCTGTTGAATTTGGAATTGGACAAGTTGGAATTCCTTTCAATTTCAATGAAACCTGTTGTGTTCATAATTTCCTTGGTCACTATATTCTTCATCATCCAGTAGAGATGAATTGTTTGTTTATACTGTATAAGACCGTCGTGGGTATTGCTGGGATCCGGAACCAACAACCTCCATTCTTCCTCTTGTATCTCTTGCTCGCCGCATTGGTTGAAGTTCGCCTCCCAACCTACAATCATCTATCTCACCTAGGCATGGGTGCTTGTGACATAAGCTTGAGTTGCAGTACTAATATGTCGAGCCTGTGATTTCTGACCAGTTCACCTTGGTAGTTTCGAGGAGGAAGATCCTCTTCCCTCCTGGGGTGCTTCATTTTGGCGATGCTTGTGCCCTCCTGTATCATTTTAGTTTTTCACTACAGATGGCCAAGCCATATTCGCCAAATCCCACTGAATAGTAGAACAATCTTTGAGCCAAACCACCAGTCAACCAAAAGCCCGCGACTCGCAAATTGAGCGAGCTTTCAACCTACTAACACCTGGTGCATTAACAAAGAAAAGAAAGAGGGGACATACAAAATTAGGTTTATTTCTTATAAAAATATAGTAGAACTAGGCGTCCCCCTTCCATTGGTACTCTTCTCCATGTGTTAAAACCTCGTGCTCTAGCACCACATTGAAACAATACAAACCATGGTGGGACGATCTCCTTCTGAGGAAGGGATTTCCAGCCGACTCCTCAGTGAATTTACCACATCGAAATTTAGAGTAACAGTGAACTAAAATCGACATCCTATAGGTCCTAATTGTAAACCAATTTGACCAAATATAAAAAAAAAATCATGCTGACAAAGACGGATACCCTTCCCCCAAATTCAGAAGGTTGATACTACTCCATACATTCCCATGTGAAGAAATACAATACCATACAGGATCGAAATCTGTTTAGAAGAGTGTTTTATAGTTATATATAAACTAGCAATTGTACCGAGAGGTGCAAAGGAACCCTTATAGGCAGAGCATGGGAATGTGGAAGGGAATAATCAAGCCAAATATCTATACAATGAAATACAATCAAAATTTGAGTGTTAAATGCAAGAAGAAAGTAACAATAACATAAATGTCCCATAATAATGGCAAACCTTGTAAGCACAAGGTACATTGTAGAGGAGTTCAATTTCTTTGGACTTTTTTAAAATGGCATGAAATAAATTCTTGAAAGGATGGAAAGAGGAAATTAATTTGAGAAATTAATGAGGAGCGAGGGTTTGTCATGGAATTTTATAAATCTCAGGGCCCACCAATGAATCTAAATGAACATTGAGAAATTCAAATAATTGCTTTAAGGTCTTGTAGAGTTTGAAACGAACTTGTATTTTTTTTATGTTTTTGTTGGCTAAAATTTAGAAATATGAAAAGTGTTCCCTTAAATTAATATGTTCCAATCTAAATTATAAATAAAATAAAAATTATGTTTTAGAGTGTCTATAATATATATATATATATATAGATATATATATTGTTAATCTTGGTAGGACTCTCTCATTTTCGTTTTTACATGTCCATTATTCACCCCACAATGAGGAAAGGGTAGTGTGTGTGTGTGTGTGTGTGTGTGTGTGTATATATTTAATCTTGGTAGGACTCTCTCATTTTCGTTTTTACATGTCCATTATTCACCCCACAATGAGGGAAGGGTAGTACAAGGTTCGAACCCAAGATCTCTGGTTCGGTGAGACTTCATTCCATGACCATTACCACTTGAGATACCCTAGGTGGAAAATATCTTATTTAATATATTTAAATAATTCCTATACAATAAGATATAAAATGTTTGAATATATTGTAAATAATAAATTAAAAATTAAAATATATATCCATATATATGGATGGTAAATATCATGTTTCATATGTTATAAAATGTTTGAATAAAATTTAAATATTAAATTATTATTTGTTTATATATGGATTGAATAAAATCTTTAAAATGTTTGTATTTATTAAATATATAAATATTATTGGATTATTAAAACTTTAAAATGTTGTATTTTTATATTATATATATAAATATATATATATATATATATATATATAATATATAATATATAAATTAAATATTTCATAAATATAAAAGATAGTTTGTTTTTTTCGAGAAAAAAAACCTAGATAACACTGACAATATCCTAGTGAACATGCGCCATGTTTTTGTTTTCTCCAACCGTATAGATTAAACATCAATTTTTAAGTAATATTTAATATTTGATAATTTATATATATTCTGAATTCAATTTTAAAATTAATGATCGATCCTAATTAATATCTAATATTTAATAGGTTCAATTTCTATAGATATTCAATCCTTCACCTTCTTTAATACATCATTTATAAATAATAAATATAATAAATGATCAAACTTATTTAATACTTAATACTTTTACACCATTGTTATTTTTGGTATAAGAAAAATATATTTACACTACATGTCTATAAAATTATAAACAATTAAAATTGTGGAGTGGAAGTCGAGTTCGGCCAATCTAGTCATGCTAGCCACCACAATCAAAACCTAGTATAGGGGAAGTTAGGTAACATAAAAAATATATAAGAGATCATTCAAGTGGACTTTTCTTCATTCCAATGTGTTATTTTTAGATGCAAGTGATGGGACACCTTTGATCAGAATAATACAAAGGAAGATCATGATGATGGGATGATATTATATCAAATCTAGAAATATGTGGCATGAAGTTATGGAGCCTTATGTTTTCCCCCAAAACTACAATCATGTGATTTTTTACCAAGATGCGTTGAATAGGGATTTGTGGTTCATATTAAGACATGAACTTATATCAAAACATATTTTTGAGAACATCGATGTTATCATACTAAGCAAGGAAGATAATCAGGGTGATGACAACAAAGAGTGATATATACTTGTGTTATTCCATCATTTATACTATTTTTGTATGTTTTTGTTTTCATTATTTCTTTTTTTAGTCAAATAAGAGTGGAGCCTTCTATTAACCGCAAGAAATATTACATATGTTACATGGCTTTACAAAAGTAGAGACCATCAAGGGCTAACATTATGAAGAGTAACCAACTAAACAACCCGAAACCCTCAGCCTGAGGCTTACAATTTAAGTCACCATCCATGATCCACCCAATGGCCATTCAATGAGACCCCCAGAGATCTAACGGTTAAAAAATATTTTTCTTCAAAGGTAAGCTCAGCCTTTACCAGCTTTACAGATCCAACAAGGTAAATAGCCAGTGAAAGTGTAGAGCTTCGGGCCCGTTTTTGGACCTAGCCTCCTCTTATGTTGAAACCTGATGTCCTTTCAATCTAGATCCCATGAGATTTGATGGTCGCGAACACTATCGTCTCTGAAACATGCACCCCTTTTACCCAGTTCACGGACCTAATAAGGATTGTGAGCCATTGGTTTATAAATGTTCGGGTCCGGTTTGAAACTTAAGTTCCGATCACTTCTAGAACCCGAAAACCACACGATTAAGCCCCTTTTGATCTGACGGTCCTCCGTGATATTGGAATGGAAACCTGCATGACCTTTACCTTCTTTTCGGACCCAATGAAGATTATAAACCACTAATCTAAAAATTATCGGGTCCGCTTGAATAGTTAACCTTCGATTACTTTTCCACCCGATGTCCATTCGATGACGAAGGCTGTCAAGATCTATGGTCGGTGACCTTCTAAGAGGCATGTTGTTTACCAAGTGACTCTCCCCTATAGAAAGCTCTGTTTTAAGAATTTTTTTTCCCTTTTCCTTTTTTTGGGGATCGATGGTTAAGAATGACTTGCGCTTCAGCTTTCTCCTACTTCCACTAGTCTTCCTTCTTGTCCCTTCTGAATAGCTTGAAAGTTTTCCATGTCTTTGGCCACCTGCCTTTGACACTCCTCACACAATTTCCCCAAGGGTGTCGAATCCCAAGCATACCTACTGTAACTTTCCTTACAAAACACTCCTTCATTCGCTAGGCACTCAACTAGCATATTGGCTTTTCTTCGCACATGAACGAAGTTGGACGTTCTCAGGGTTTATAGGTGGGAATGAATACGCTGAAAGACCTACAAAATCTGCTAATGTTTTGAAACTTTTCCAGGTGCTTTTCCATTACAGATCTTCTTGGCCGCATTAATAACCAATTCAGATTCTTCTTCAATGATGGCATTATGTGAATTTGACTCGATTAGCATTTCTAGGCACTACTCTAAGGCCATGAGCTCCACCATGTTATTAGTGGCAGCCCCCAAATGACTATGAAAGATGTCCTTTATGCACCCCTGCTCATCTCTGATGACCCCGCCAAAACCAGCCATCCCTGGGTTATCTTTAGAGGCTCCATCTATGTTAATTTTCAAGAAACCATGAGGAGGAGGTTGCCAAAAGTCTTTACCAGCGTTTATCTGACTCACATCCTTGTGTATGCTCTTGGGAACTAGCGAATGGAGACCCAATTGCAGTAGTATACGAGCATTATGGGCTAGATTCGGGTTCTCAAGAGGTCTTCCTAACATGGCACCAACAATGTCTTTGAGCTATCTTAATATTTGTGCAATGGTGTTCTGGGTTGAGCCAGTTTTGTTCTTGAAAATCCTGCCATTGCGTTCTTTCCAGACATCCCAAATTAAGAAGCCTAGAACTAGAGTCCAAGATTTGTTGATGATATCATTGCCTAAGAATTCTTTTCTCCAATTCTTCAAAGTGTTGGTAATACTGAGGCCATCCCTGTCAGTTTGCCTAAAGACTGAGACCACCCAGTCCCAAATGGTAGAGGTGAAAGGTTAGAGGTTGAGTAAGTGTTCCATCGTCTCCTCTTATGATCCACATAGATAGCATTTGGATGGGTCAACAAAACCTCTCTTCAAAATATTTTCCCAAGTTAGAATTTTATTTTGTTGGACCAACCACATAAACAACTTTATTTTCATCCAATGCAGGTGCTGCCAAAGGTCCTTCCATACCTTATCAGGGTTTTGATAATCAAAACCTAGGGCTATTCATTTGGCTTCTTTGAGGTTAAATTTAACTTCTGTGTTTCTCCCCCATCTTAGTTGGTCAGGCGAGGATGATACCAAAATCTTCCTCTGTTCCAAGTCTATAGCTAGAGAGTCTACTTGAGCTTTCAAAGGGCTCTCTTCCCTGTAGCCTAGATCCTTCCATATTCTCCATTTGCCATTGTTCCTTGCCTGATTCCAGAAGTCACTTACCATGCATAAACCTTTATTGTCAGTGTCATTCTTGAGAGTGGTTAGTTCTTCCCTAAACAAGTTTGGTTCTTGCTACCAGTTGTCCTCCTAGAATTTTGCTAGGTTCCCAGCTCAGATCTCCCAGAAGCTGTGCTACTGGACAATGCCTCTATTTTCCCAAGCAAGATTCCAAATGTGGGAGCCCTTGATAAGCCTAGACATTCAAATATGATCCCTCTTCTGCCAATTATTTGCATATTTCTATTTCCAAAGCTTGGCCCATGGGGTTGACGATTCCTTAAGCCACCTCCACCAAAGCTTTTCTCCCGAAACTCTGCTGAGGGTTTCAGGGTCATGAAGCCCCAAACCTCCATGGGCCTTAGGTTTGAAAAGCTTATCCCAAGCTACCAAAGCCCATTTCCTTTTCTCTTCCCCTTTTCCCCAAAGAAAATCTCTTTGAATGTTCCTGATCTATTGCAAAACTCCTTTAGGAGCAGGAAGAGTTGACATCATGAATATGGGTATGGCTTGCAAGACAAATTTTGTGAGCACAAGGCGCCCTGCTAAATTCAAATATCTGCAAGTCCATTTCCTGACCCTATCCTGAAGTTTGTTAATGATCGACTCCCACACTCCTCTGCTTAGAGTTTTGTCTGTAAGGGGCATTCCAAGGTACTTAGAGGGTAAATGATCCCTTTGGAACCCTATAATTCTAGTAAGGTTTCTCTGAATAGAAATGTCAGTATTAAAAAAGAAAACTTTTGATTTGTCAAGGCTTAGCTCTTTACCAACGGCCATAACAAAGTCATTGAAGATTTGTTTAAAAGCTCTAGCTTCCTTGACCATGGGAATGCCCTGCAGCATGGTATCATCCACGAATTATTGGTGAGTTGAAGCAAATCCATCTATGGTGAGTTTCAAACCCTAGATTCTTCCCTCAGCGCTTGCCATTTTTATCTCTCTGCCTAGCCCTTCCATCATGAGCACAAAGAGGAAGGGGGAGAGTGGATCTCCTTGTCTGAGACCCCTAGAAGGCATGAAGGTTCTTGAGGGCGAGCTATTAAGCAGGATTGAAAAATTGTTCGTGGATGCAAGGGTCATAACCCATCTGATCCAATTGTGGTCAAAACCATAGGCTTTCAACATTGCCCTGATGTAAGACCAGCTTAGCTTGTCATAAGCTTTCGCTAGGTCAAGCTGTATGATCATACCAGCTTGCTTGTTGCTCTTAAGAGAGTGTACCATCTCATGAGCTTGTATGATGTTGTTGATAATCTGTCTTCCTTCCACATAACCATTTTTCTCCTCTGAGTCAAGAGCTAGAAGAAGGGGTTTGAGTCTGTTAACGATCACTTTGGAAATAATTTTGTACACCACATTAAATTAAGCTATGGGTCTGAATCTGTTTGGTGTCATGCTTTTTCTTGCTTTGGAATCAAAGCAATGAAAGAGGCATTGAGAGCCTTCCAGACCGATTTGGATCTTCTTGAGTCTTCCACTGCATCGAGGATGTCATTTTTGACTATTTTCTAGCATGCTTTGAAGAAGTCAACATTGAAACCATCTGGGCCAGGAGCTTTCCCATTTTGCATCTCATTGATCACTTCACTGACCTCATCTTCAGACACTGGCCTATTAATATTATGATTGTCCTCCCTTGTTACACGCTTGGGAATGTGCCTTGTGAATTTGTTAATGAACTGTGACCTATCTAAGAGAGGCTCCTCTGTATTGCTAAGGAAGTGGTATACTAGGACAGATTCCATCTCTTTGTGGGTGACGAGCTCTTTCCCTTGAGAATCTATGAGTTTTGAAATTATGTTATGTGACCTATGACTCAAATTTGATTTATGAAAACACTTTTTGTTTCTATCCCCTTCTCTAATCCACTATACTCTCGATTTCTATCTCCAGAAAATATCCTCTTGCCTGCACCTATCATCCCACTCCTTCTGAAGAGAATCAGCTTGAGTTTTCCTTTCCTTGATAAAACCATCTATGATCATGATCTAATTAATCCCCTAAAGTTTCTGTTCAACTTCTCTTTTGGCTTTGAAAATGTCGCCAAACTATTTTTTGTTCCAATCTTTGAGTCTGGCTTTGATGTGTTTATCTCTTTGTTGCAGCATGAACATTTAGTGCCTTGAAAGGGTAAATCTTCCATCCACCATTTATCAATATTGCTAGTGAAGTTAGGGTGAGAGAGCTAGAAATTTTCAAACCTAAAAGGCATGTTTCTTGGTGTACCCATAAAAGTGGCTTCAAGCTGGATAGTCCAATGGTCTGAGCCTCCAAAAGGAAGGATTAAAGCTGACATGTCAAGGCCTATGAGAAAGAGGTCCTCTGAGATTATGAATCTATCTAGTTTAGAGGCAACCTGAGAAGCCCCTCCTCTCTTGTTTTTCCAAGTGAAAGTTCCATTTATTGTTTTAGCATCCACTAATCTCATGTTATTTATGAAATTCTAGAAGGCAATGGAGTCTCTGCGTAGTGTTCTGGTACCACCTTTTTTCTCTTTAAGAGCTTTGATCATATTGAAATCCCCTACCAAAATCCAGGGCATATCAAGATATCTCTCTCTTAGCTCCTCAAGGGAAGTGAGAAGCTTGAGTTTTTCTTCTATATTTTGAGGACCATAGACATTTGTAATCATGTAAATCTCCCTATCACCCAAAGGTTGTATTACCAACGAAAGATAGTTCCTGGATTCTTTCGCATCTAGGATTCCAAGTTTCTGGGGATCCCAAAGCGTAAGAATCCCTCCTGCTGAGTTGTTTGCCTTAACCTCTAGATACTCATACTTGCTTAACCATTTGCTATGTATTTCAATGATTTTATCCATCGAGCACTTTGTTTCCTAAATGAAAACCATATCTGGTTTTTCTTCTTTTATTCAACTGCTGAGATTTCTTTGTTTCCTTTTACTTCCTAGGCCCCTAATGTTCCAGGTTGTAAGCTTCATTAAGAAAGATTTGTAAAACAATAACTAGTGAGATCTTTCATCTTACCTGAGTTCATCCTGAGCTTTCCACATTCTGTGAGCAGCTCATTCTGCCTTTTCCTTCCTCTTTTCCTACCCGGGTCCTTGGAAGAGTGCCCCTGTGTTTCCTCCATTGTCTTCATCCCTCTATTTTCCTGGTTGTCATGGTTTCTTTTAACTCCAAAACCCTTAGATTGGGATCTCCATAGGAAGAGCTACTGAACCCTGTCAAAATCCTCTTTTGGCAGGGAGTCAACTCCTTTGGCAATACCCTGCTCTAGAAACTTTTCTAGATCTAAGTTCTCCTTCCCAAGAATCTCCTGTAGTTCCTGGTCCTCCATTCCTACCTCGCTTGGGGTCATCTCATGGTCCCTACTGAGCTCCCCAATGCTCGGTAGATCATCCTGTGTCTAGTTGTTCTCTCATATGTCCTCCATGCTAGTATCCCTATCCTTCTCAACGGTTTTAGTCTTCGATTTCTGGTTTGTCCTGTTGTTTCCAACTTCTTCTTCTAAGATTTTGAAACTATTGTGGCTTAGTTGCCCATCCTCGTTGATTTTCTTTTGGTGTTGCTTTCTTCCTTTCCCCTTACCCCCCACCTTAGTGAAACCCTCAGGATCTTTTCTAGTGGTGGTTTTTTTGTTGTTTTCCAGTTTGTTTAATGGGCAGTCTCTGTATAGGTGCTCGTGTTCATGGCACTTACGGCACCTAAATGGGACATGCTCATAGTCCACCACCTTCACCCATTCTTCATCATAAACTTCCAAAATAATCTCGTCCAGGAGTGCCCCAGATAATTCCATTTCCACACAAATCCGGGTGAAGGAAGTGTATTTTCCTCTTAATGGTGCATCTAATTTCTTTATAAAATGCCCTAGTTTGTTTCTGATATCCTTTAGAGACTCCGTTAGCCAATAATATAAAGAAATGGAGAATAATCTTATCCATATTGGTACTAAAGTGAACATTTCTCATTCTGGGACAAAATTCATCACCTATGGTCACATGTAAAGGCCTACAACAGCGTAAAAATAGGGTCCTCCCTCGAATACTCTATCTTTATCTTCTAAGCTCGTGAACACCACCGTAAATAAGCCCTTGGATCCAAGGTGAAGGTTTATTTCCCCCTTAGGTTTCTAGTGGTTCCTTATCCATGCATGTAAGGTCTTCTTCGTCAGACAAATCCCCATAAATTTCCATATGATCGCATGTTCCGCCATGTGATCTTTGTGCACCTGTAGCACTTGGTCACTTAAAATGACCCGAGTAATGGTCGACTTGGGTTTACAGACCCTTGTTGCCCTCAAAGTGTAGCTTTCTGACTGATGCCCTCTTTCCTCTTCTCCCTGCTATCTTCCTCATGATTTTCTCTCTGTTTGTGAGGTTTGATATTTCTTGTGTTAGTATCCACAGTTATCACCTCCGTTGGTTTCTTGAAGCTATGCAGATCAGTTTCCTTGCTTTTGTTCACAACTATTTGACTGTAGGAGGTAGAAAAACTCCCTCCTCCATGAACCGCCATGGTTATCAGCGCCAAACTCTAACTCAAACCCTAGTTCAGATTACAGAGCTCGAATTCCGCGCCCCCCCCCCGTACAGTTCAGAAACCTTGTATATTTCATAAATACTTTTTCAATTTTTGTTTTCATTATTTCATTAGTTATATTGTCTTTTATTTTCCTTGTTGGCATTTTATATAATTGGTAAGATTCACAAATGTTTTTACAAGATTTTTTGGAGTGGAAATATTTTTACACTTAAAACTAAGAATTTCCAATTATGTAATTTATAATTTAAAAATCAAAATTTTAACATATTTGTTTAATGTGTTTAAATCTAATTTACAGTAGACTTCTTCTGTAGCCTTTGGATAGACACCAGGATGGATCAGAAGATTGTAATTGTAAACATGGGTTATCAATTTATAACAATATTTTAATAAGATACCAATCTAAATATACTCATATTATCTCCCTTCTCAAATAACATTGTGAGTATCAATCTACAATAACTCACAAAGTGATAGAAAATGGATAAAAAATGATAAAATAACTCACAATGTGATATAAAATAATTCACATTTTTTTCTTCAGGCTTTTTTCAAAATCAATATAAATCATGTAGCGATAAATCTATGCGGAGTTTAACACTGAAAAAAATAGGTATTAATATGTAAGATTAAATTCTTGACATGAGAGGTAATGTCATGTTTACTATATTTAAATTCTAGTTCTTGCGACATTATGTAAACTAAAAGGAGGTCTTATGCATGTATAAAACATCGATTACATTGTTTTATGTACCATAAGAAAAAATAAATGGGCTTACATTGATGCATGAGAGGTTTTAATTTTTTTTTTATTCATGGATGTAGAGTTTTGACTTTCCTTTTCAATGGTTATCATAAACAAAAGTTGAACGAATAAATATTTTATGGCTAGGAATTAGATGTTAAATAATGTGATGGTGATTAGGAGGCATTTGTTTGAATTTCTAATAGACTTGGTGATGCATTTTTCTTTCCTATTTAGATTATCAAAATAAATATATAATTTCATGTGTTTATAAGTAAATTATTTAAAGTAGACATGTCTTTATCATTGTGAACATAATGTAATATTAGCTAGAAGAAACATTAATTTTAGTGACTATCTTGTGATAGGTATGTGGAAAAAATAATATTTCTTGACTTTTTCATTAAGAAATAATCAAATGTGTTATTTGTCAAAAAGTTAAATTTAATATTGTATGATTTTTTTATTATTTAAATTATAATAATTTTTTTAAAAAAAGATAAATTTAAACCAGTATAATAGCAAATAAAGAACCAAAATAGCACCAAATTGTTATATCTTTATTACTAGAAAACATTTCACTTGCCTCTTCAAGGGAGAGCTTCCAAT
>APFE031750331.1:14453-46492 GCA_000404065.3 Pinus taeda
TATTAAAATATTTTTTTAAGTTATATTAAATTTAAATTAATTTTAAAAACTATGACTTAAGTTTTTTAAATTTAACAATAGATTGAATTTTATAAACTAATATAGATCCATCTTAACAACGAATATACCAAGAGTTGAGAGGGATCAAATCTTATTATATGAAAATATATTTTTAGAATGTAAAATATGAAAAAATATGTACATTTAATATATTTTAGTGATTGATAAATCCGTGATTAATATGGAGGTATAATGATTTTCTATCTCTATGTATAGATCGACCATAGTGTAATTTTTCATTTCTTAAATTACATTTTTGAATAATTTATTATTGATAATATATTTTTTTAAATTGAATGAGTTACACATTTTCGCCTTATTAAAAACTAACAATATTATTTTACCTTTAATATTTTTTCCTTTGAGTATTGAAATATTTTACTAATTAGGTTAGAATGAATATGAATGGACTATCTAAGCAATAGAAAACAAATTATGGTGATTTGATAACTATAGTTTCAACCATACTAAACTTTGTAATTTATAAAAATATCTTTGCATTTTTTTAAGTCATTCTGCATCCAATTTCAGATTAAAATTTTGATATAAGTTCACCAATACATAATCTATAATAAATATTATTTCATAAAAATAAACATCATGGTCATAACCATCTAACAAACATAAACATCATCTAAGATACACATTCAAATTCACTGTCATCATCTAATGTTATACACCTCTAACACATATAAACGTCATTAGCTAGAACACAAATCTAATAATCTAATAGTGCATCATCATCGTGAACACAAAAATTGTAATCTAACATCATCACCACACACATCTTCAAATTAATATACATCTCATATCAAAAAAATTCTATCACATACACATCTATTTGCAATCACATTAAATGAACATACCTAACGTGACCTAACAATATACACATCAACACCAACATATAAATTAAGTACATAACATGAATAAATAAAAATGTGATATATATTTATATATAAACAAGTCAAATAACTACTATCAAATATCTTGTACAACAAACGTAGTAGTGGCAACATGGTTTGTACCAGAAGATGATGGATGGTCAAGTACTACCTTAGCTATCGAACTATGAGGTGGAGGAGAAGGTGGTTGGTCTGCTCTCTCCAGAGATGTTGAAGCACCTCCTCTAATTCTATGATGTGGTCATCAGGCGAATGATGAGGATGTGTACTACCAAAAGGATCATCGACACCTTGACCATGATCCGATGGGGTAGCACTACCAAAAGGATCACTAACACCCTAACCATGATCCAATGGGGTAATACTACCAGAAGCATGATCATTATTAGCAGTATTTTTTACATATCCAAAAGTTGAAAATTCCTTTGAAAACATAGAGTCAAGGATTAGAACCACAATTCAACAAGTTTATTGCCAACTGTAACACAGATTGAAGTCTATGGAACATGATTCTAGAGTTATTGAGCAAGAGTTCGGTGCTAATTTTTCTAGAATAGTTGGTGTTATAGAATTTATCATTGATTTGATCTTAAAGCATACTGAAATTATTAAATCTGAAACTCAAGTCCATTTCGACCTTTTAAATCATAGAATGGAAATACTGTTATGGAAGATGGAGCAAATACAATTGGCAAGCGAAGCGTTGAGTTTTCACTTGGATACTTTGTCCCGGGACGTTGAAGAAGATGCTAATGAAAGAAATGATGATATCACGGCCATTGACCAAGGTTCCCCACCTTTTCAGCGTGAGCCATAAGTTAACAAAGCACGTGTCACTTTTGATATTGAGGATATGTAGTAATTTACATAGTTGTTATTTTTTTTTCATTAATAAAGAAAATTAGTTTACAATAGCTTCAATTCAATCCCTGTTCGAAGTTTTGAGTAATAGAACATGGAATTGTGACTGGATTCAAAAATAAAAATTAATTTCCATGCATCACATTTTATCTATATTTCTATAAATTGACATAGATACCCCATATTGCACACACTCAAAGTTCCACACAATGAAAATAATAATAATAATAGATTAACATTAATAGTTTAACATTAATTTCTCTATCCCCGGATGTGGGTGTCCATTAATGAGTTTATGGTGATGAGACGGGACGACGGCGGACGGGGTGGCCACTTGGCCCTCAGCAATCATCCCAAGACCAGAGTAAATGATCCTCAGGGCACCTCGCAGGTGGCATTAAATGACTGCTATAGTCGAGGCAGAGCCATTCCTTGTTTAACCATGGCGCCAGATCACATTCCAGGCATTCTACCCCTGTTTCACTGCCCTTGCGCTCCGCAGGCGGAAGAGACAACTGAGAGAACCAACACGGGATGTTGTTGCTGGATTATTTGTTGCCTTGACTTAGGCAATGGTTACCACCATTCCCAAACAAATCTCTGCAACTCAACTCCTGGTCTCCAATATTCTGTTACCTCTGCGAAAAATTCCACTGTCTATTCTCCTTCTGCTTCCCCTGACTCTTTCTCTGCTCATGTTTCCACCATGGTTCACCATCGTATGCATATCAGATGTGGTGGCACGAGAGGAGGCAGCTCTCGTTCATAGGCTCGACATCGAAGCATTTCAGATTCCTCGGTTTCCTTTGCGGAAAATCCCCAATATCCGAACACTAGAAGTGGTCGTGGCAAAGCAGGCCTCCACTGCTATAGTCGCGAAGAGGTGGCGATGCGTACTGCTCCCTTTCCTCTACCCCTGCACCAGGTCCCCCACATGATGCAGTTCCGGTTCCGCAGCTCTCTGAACTGCCCGGTCATTGTCACCACCGTCTCCATCTCCATCACTGAAGAGGCTGAGCAGAACATCCCTATGACAATTCCCATGGAGGAGACGCACAACGCTGGTCCAAATCGGAACAGAGGCAACGAGAAGAACAAGGTGGTAATGGTGGTTGGAACAGACGCCATGGGAAGGCCATTGCTGGTAGCTCGCATGATGACCTGGGCCTTCAAAGTGACCCACAGGCCGTGGAAAGCCGCATGGATGACACGTCGGGCCCATGGTTGGAAGCTGACAGTAGGGAGGGAGCTCAACAGGCAATGGGACGTGGTGATTCGGACAACCCGAATGATTGGGCTTGTCCGATTATGGAGCAACCTGCCACGGAGGAATTCGTTGTGTGCATCACGTCTACTAGGTGACACTCCTCTTAGTTCATGGTTTATTCTGTTTTGCCTTATGTGGCCTCAGATTTTCTGAGGGTTGGAAGTCTAGTGCAAACAAACTGTTGGTTTCTGGGTGGGTTTGCAATTTTGTTTTTTGATCTCTTCAAAAAACTATGGTTAAATCCGGTGTCTTTTTGGACCTCTTTTTCTCTTTCAGACTGGTTTCCCCTTTGTTGGGGCAGTCTCAGATTTTGTTAATGGCAGCATACTGATTTAGGCCAGGTCCCTTTCCAGCCAGGACATTATGTAACTACCTTTTATATTATATCAATAGATTACTCTTACTTAGAAAAAAAAAACATTAATTTCTCTATGCAACCCACGTTCTCCTTAAAATACGTCGTCCCAATTTTGTTCCTGCCGAATAAAGTTCCCAATATAAAATCTCAACACACTAAAAGCTCCATACAATAAAATGTACCACACATACCATATTCAAAGAAATAACACATTGTTAGAGCACCCACAAAACCCCCTTTCTCCCACACATAACTCTTTTTCATATTTTTCATCACCAATAGAAAAAACATATGCTTCCAATATAACACAAAATGCATATGTGCCGCATTTCACAGCAAATCCATTCCGCGCAAAAATATCACTTATTAACATTAATATTTTAACATTAATTTCCGTATATAGCACTCATTCTCCCGCATAAACCTACAATAAAAAACTCACATAATGAAAATTAACAATTTTAATCATTATGTTCTCTTGCACATATCCTGTCCTCCTTAAAGATTCATAGTTCTAAAATCAAATCTCTACATAATTTGTCCCCCGCACATACTTTGTGCATCGCATAGTAAAAGGTTCACATAACCAAACATAATAATATTCTCTATTTTTCTGCACATACCCCATCCTCCATAAACATTCATACAATAAATGATCCAGAAAATTGTAAAAGTAACTTCGCAAAACGACTTGTGTAGCCCAACCCCCCGCCTACGCAAAGGACCTGCAACCGTGCCAGTTCTATTGTCATGGGGAAGAGAAGTACCATAATATTGTTAGTCTTAGTGTAAATGTCAGAGAACTCACTAATGAAATGGTCACTCAGGAAATTAGTCTTTTTTAATTTTTAAATCAAATTTCAGGCACTAACAAATAATAAAAATAAAATTTTCTCCACCAGGGGAATTAGGTCCCATTGGAAGTTGATAGGTCAATCAGAAATTAGAAAACAATATTTTCAAAAAATTAGAAAAATATTTTTGAATTCATGTAAAAATAGAAAATTTCAGCATTTTCCTGAAACTTTGGTTAAAATTGCAAAAAAACAACAAAATAATGCACAATCAATGCAATTTGACTATGAGGCAATTGTTATAGTCCTTGCCAAGGCAGACTAACAACATCAGGTATTTAAAATAAGCTAGATACGCCTATTAATTTGGCAACTCAGTGACAATTTCAAACCATGGGACTAGATTCCTCTTTTCAAGAGTTGACTATTGAAAGGCTCAATTTAGACAAGGGAAAGTTTATTTATGAAGAAAATACCACATATACACATTTGGATAGTGTTAGCGCTTGAAATTTCACCTTAGGCTGAAGAAGGCAAACCTCAAGGCAACATCAAACCTTTTAGCCTCGTAGCTAGCCCTACGGGGCAGGAGAAGGCTCTCTCCGGTCTATCTCGTAAAATCTTCAATGGATAAGATGACCAATTAGGTAACACTGATTATTTAGGCTGTAACTATGTTTGAAGGATTGGTTTAAAATTTTTGGGCTTTTGGTGGCAAATTGAGGAAGTGGCAATTTTGGGTGCGGGGATTTGACACAGTTTCTGCAGGGGGTTCTTTGGGACGAGATAGGAGACCGTATTGATGCCTTTAGCTGAGGTGAATGGATGAGAAAGACAGGTGAGGAGATAAGGAGGGCAAACAATGACTTTGAATCCTCCTTAAACAGTAGAAAACATTGAAATTTAAACAAACTTAAAAGCAGAGCATGACAGTCATGAATTCTTACTTTAACACTTCGTTTGTTTAATATGCAGAAGGAAAAGAAAGGAAATGATTTCACATAACACACTTACAGGTACATAGAGAAACACACCATCAATACATGTAACCACAAGAATCCCAAAAAGGACTGCAAAACCCTGGTCTTCCTTAGCCAAAAATTGCAGAGATACAGTGAAATAAATACAATGATAGCTTCTCCCTCAAGAGTCCAACCTTCCAACCCCTGAAAATGACTAAGAAAATACATAATATAGGCAAGCTAACACCTTTCCTTGCCTCTAGGGGTCGAGCTCATCCTTCTAGGAGCTGTTTCAACCACTTCTAAACTAAGCACTACAAAATAGGCAGTCAAACAACTTGCCTCTATAAACTTGGAAATCAGTTCATGCATTCAATTTTTACCCTTTACATGAATGAATCTTCTAGAAGTGTTAAACAAGAGTAAAAGTGTCTTAGATTTTCCATAATTACATCAAAGATAATCATCTTTCACCCCACAAAGTCAAACTGGAGCCAAACTGCGTTTTCTAGGCTGAACTGGTCAAATCTGGCAAAATTTCCTCAAAAGGTCGCACACCTTTTCTCAAAGGGTCTCACACTTTTGCAGCTCTGTTTGGAGGCCTTCCCATTATCAGAATTGGGTGCAGAATAGCTCGTTGGAAAGGTCTTCGAGTCTACTTTCCAACCCAACTAGAATTTTTGAATTTGGAGGTCATTTGCCCTGTCAAAACGTAATTCTCAAAAAACTGGTTTCTGCAACTCAAAAAAGGGGCAGAAAGTCAAATTTTGCATGCATTTTGACCTTTTGGAGGCCGAGAACTCGATGAAATTTCTTACTAATGGATGAGAAAGTGTAATTTTTCATGCCAAATCTGTACCTGCATGCTGAGAGAATCTATCTGTTAGTCTCAGTCTTTGAAGCCTTCCAGCAGTGATCAAATATGCTCTTACAAAGTGGTCTCAGAGTGTCAAAGTCAAATTTTGTCATTTCAGTGAGTTTTCAAGTATAATTTGGTCACTAGGTATTAGGTCTAGGGTTTGTTTTCACTCCTTCCAAATTTTTCCAAATGTCGGTCCATGTCACCATTCAGCTGAGTGTACCATCATTCAAAGAGTGGTGATCATCATTTCAAGTTCCAATGGGTCATTTTACACCTTGTTTGTGCTGCAGTTGTACTTGGGTAAGGCTCATTTCCCTCTCCTAGGGTTTTGAAGGTAATTTCTCTTGGATGGTCAAGTCATCAAAAAAACTTATATCCTGATGTTCATACACCTTCCACTATCCTTAATGTACCTTATTGAACACTTCCCATCACTGATATCCCTCAAATTCCTCATTTTCCCACAAACCCTAGTTTCTTGCTACAATTTGACAGTTTTCTAGGCTAGGCCTGTGTTTTTCCCTTGTGAACCCCTTCCCCTCACTCAACATTTGAAATTCCACTTTCCCCTACTTCCTAACATCCCTCCCTACTTCCAAAAATTTTCTCAAGAATTTAGAAGCCCCTTATCCCCTTCATTTCACTTCATTTCAACAAATCCCCTGTTCCACACATCGAGATACGTTTTACTCAAATGATGTTTCTGAGCACGAAACAATGAATTTGGAAAAGTGAGAGAGGTTTTTATCCATTATAGGTCAAGGAAGAAAAACCTCCTTCACTTGTTAAACAGGTGTCATGGTTTTAGAGAAATGTCATAAATACAAGTTGCCTCAGGAGAGTTAATGCACCTCTGACGTGACCTTGGGAAAATCAAAATGTCTCCTAGATTTCTTGGCCAAATGACTTTCTTGATGAGTCAAATGATATCTAGACATGAAGATATTTCTAATGAGCTATCATGAGCTCAATTTGGAGTTTAGGAAGACCTTCAAAAGTTGATTGCAACAACACTCTGCATTTAGGCAGCCTCATTTTGCACATTTTGACCAGTCTTGGGAGATTTGACTTTTGACAGGGAAAATGACCTCCAAATTTGAAAATTCAAATGTTCTGGAAGGTAGATTCGATAAGATTTCCAACAAGCTATCAAACGCCCAATTTGGACACCAGGAAGGTCTCCAAAAGTGGTATGAAAAATGGAGTTGTGCATCTATCAACTGGCACTGCGCATTGGATTAGCGTTGCACACCTGTGAACTTCTGGCAATGTAAAATTACGCAGGCGTTGCGCATAGAAAAGGCGTTGTGCACCTGGTAGCCAAGCTCTCAAACCTGTCAAATTGTTCCAAAGAGCACTAAATCACCTCAAACCTCCAAATTTCCTCTATTTCAAGTAAGTATCACTGCCATTCTTTCTTAAAAGAAGTTTTGCAATCAGTTATTGGTGAGTTTGTTTCTTAAGAAAGTAAACCCTAATTGTCACCTAAAATATCTCATAAACCCAAAATCCCATTGTTTTATTGTTTTTTTCCCCCATCTAGTTGTTGTTCCCTCAAACCTATTCCCCATACATGATTCCCTAAACATTATTCCCTCTATATTTTCCCCACTTCATACATATACCCTAAACCCTACCATATTCCCAAACTCTATATCATATGCCCTAAACCCTATCATAATCACAAACCCTACATCATTCATTAATCACTCATTTCACACACCCCTATCCCATTCTTGTGCACCCTCATTAACATTCCTATCTAAAATCTCTTCATACTCATCATACCCTCATTCATTACTCCATCACTCCTCATTGGCCATAAAGACAAACAGTAGTACAATAAATGGAGAGGGACAATGGGTATGAAATGGAGGAAGAGACACATAGTGACAGTTCCAGAGAGAAAGACACTCAGGGCAGAAGACCTCATAAGGGAGGAAAACATATCATAGAGGAGCCCACCAAATTGAGAAAGTTGCAAGCTTGCCCATTTACCCTTTCTTGTTTCCAACATTAGTCATGTTTACTTTTTGTGAAATGGTGAAAAAGGGTAAAATCCCATCATGAATTAGTAAGGTTGAGGAAGGCTTTGAGAAGCAAAAAGGAGCAAAAAAGAGCATGATAAACTCAAAATTTTGGCTGATTCTTCATTAGCTCAACAAAGCACTTAATGAGATTGACTCTTGCCAAATTTGAAGAAATTTTGAGAAATTTTGGTCATTTTGCATTTTTGGAAATTTTTACCGTTGGGGACACTTTCTTGCAAAAACGTTTATATTTTTGGAATCAACATGGAAAAATATGGAAGCTCAGAAATTGCTGAGAATTTTGGACAAGTTATAGGTCTCCAAAAGGGCAAAAAACACCCAAAAAGTTCCCTCTCTGCCACATTTTTGCCACACATGAAGTAGTCTTGGGAGAATCAATTTTTGGAGGGGCAAATGGACTCCAAATTCAGAAATTCAAGTTGTTCTAGAAAGTAGACTCATCAAGCTTTCCAAAAAGCTATCCTACACCTGATTTGGACTCCGAGAATCCTTCAAAAATTGGCCTAGGAAAAGCACTGCGCATAGGATCAGTGGCGCTGTGCATAGGATGAATATTGTCAGTTTTGTTCAAAAATCCAAATTTCGCCTAGTTTTTCTACAAGTTGACTTTTCCTCTCATCTTGGATGAATTTATGATTGTAAATAATGCTATGCTATGTAAATGTAATTTAAAAATGACCTTAGAGGGTAGATTCATCATTTTGAAGTGGTTTGGGGGTGAATGAATTAGTTTCCATGGTTTTAGAGGCAAGTTGTTCCACTGCCTATATTCCTGTTCCTAGTTTAGATATGGTTGAAAAAACCCCTTATTTCTTGGATTCGACCCCTAATGGCTAGCATAGGTGGTTTTCATGTCTATATTATGTATTTTCTTCCTCATTTGTAAAGGTTGGACTTTGGCAGAAGTGTTGGCACTCATTGAACATTTATATCAGCAGTTTGGCAAGGAATAAAACCAGGGTTCACAGCTATTTTTGTGGGATTATTGTGACAATGAGTTTATGTATTGTTTCTTCTTTGTAATGAGTTTTTCTAATGTTTTATATGTATCCACATCTCTCTCTCTCTCTTCTAAACTAAATTAATCAAGGTGAATAGACAAAATACACTAATTTATAGTGCTTTGTCTTGGGAATGCATTTGGTTTTCAATTCTTTCACTGTTTGAAGAGGATTCATAGTTTTTTTATGCTCTCCTCAACCCCTCAGTTGTCTTAATCTACCATCTCAAAATATTTCGAGTACACAAACCCTTGTCAACGTCGCCCCACAGAACATGACTGTATCCCTAAGTTGATTTCCTGGACCCAATCTGCCTTCTCCAATTTATCCAGCAACCAAAACCTAAAAAATTAAGCAAAAACCATAGAGATACTATACCTAGCCTGAAATCAGCATTCATTTCAATCATCTCAAGCCCTAATTGCCAATATCCTAATTGAGGTTGACAAGGAGAGAGCCCTCTCCCAACCTGGTAGGGCTAGCTACCAGGTTAAGCGTGGTTTGATGTTACCCTAGACCTGCCTTCCTTCAGCCTGAGGTAGATCAAGGCACTAACACTACCACCCTGTTATCTTTACCTTTGATGTACTCTATCTCGAAATAAAACTCATTGATCGTGGCCAACCATCTAACTTGCCTAGCGTTCAAATTCGGTTGATCAAACGAATACCTCAACCCAATATGATCACTCATCGGTACAAACCTCCTGCCAAGAAGATAATGTCTCTACATCTTCAATTCATGTATAATTGCTGCTAACTCAAGATCATTTGTCAAGTAGTTATGCTTGTGCTCGTTTAGTTTCCACGACTCATAGCATACCACCTATCCATATATCATAAGGACTCCACCAAGTTGTCTCTTGTAGGCATCTATACATACTACAAACTCTTTGTCTGGATTTGCAATATGTAGCACTGGTGCATGTGTCAATAACTACTTATGCTTCTCAAAACTAGCCTCACACTCCTTTGTTCATTCGAAATTCTTACCTTTCCCCTGTAATGATGCGATAGAATAAGCAATCTGCGAGAAGTTCCTGATGAATTTCCTATAGTATCCTGCCAACCCCATGAAAGATATCCCCTCGTCCACATTATTAGGAGCTACGCACTCCATCATGGCCCTTATCTTTTCTAAATCTACTACAACGCCTTCCTTGGAGACAACATGCCCCAAGTAGTGCATCTTAGTCTGAAAGAAACTACACTTGTTGAGCTTAGAATACAACGGATGCTCCCTCAACAACCTCGACACTACTACTAAATGCTTAGTGTGCTCTTCCTTAATTTTATAATATACCAGTATATCATCAATGAACAAAATAAAAAACTTATCCAAATATGGACGCAACAAACTATTCATCAAGAACATAAATGTAGCTAGAGTATTACTAAAGCCAAATGGAACAAAAATGAGTTGATAATACCCATACTTGGTTCTAAACACATTCTTGTAAATTTCATCCTCTTTGATGTGTACCTGATGGTATCATGATCTCAATTCAATCTTGGAGAACACTACACCTCCCTTCTACTAATCGAACAAGTCATCAATCCTCGACAACGAGTACCTATTCTTGATATTCAAATTATTCAACTGCCTTTTTCTTGTCCACCACTGCATAGATATGAGGAATTCTCTGCCCTACATCCCCAACAATTTGTGCCTCCTATGCACTCTATATCTAACTCCTACCACCCTAATTTTGTCGATAATCTCTCCTAAGGTGTTCCTTGCCACATGTCCAACACTCCAAATGACTAGTACCAACACCTCTATGCTGCTGCTGCGACTCATGTCCATGTCTAGTTGCATTAAATCTCTTTTGTGGTGCCACATTCTCCTTCTCATCTACATGCTGAGGCCTTTTCCTCTTAGGCTTCCATTTAATTTTACCTTTGACTTTTCCCTTCCATCCTTGCTGAGATTCATTCTTACGCTTTGATTGTTCATAGAAATTCTTCAATTTCCCAATAACATCCTCAAGTGATCGAGGCTCATCGTACTCAATCTGATCTCTAAATTCTAATAGAAAACCACTGGCAAACTGTTGAACTTTATCCTTCTCATCAGTAAGATATGGTACATATCTCAGTAGCTCCAGAAACTTGGTCATGTACCCTTCATCTGTCATTGATCCCATCTTTAGCTCATAGAATTCTTTGGCCTTACTGTTGTAGTACCTCTTTGACAAGTACTTCTTCCTTAAAATCTTCTTGAACTCCCACCAACTCAAGCCATCTGTCTTGATTTCTATGACCCTCTTTACATCTTCCCACTAAATGTGTGCTTTACCTTTCAAGCTGAAGATCGCTACTCTAGCCTTCATGTTATCTGTGTAATTATGCAACTCAAATAATTTGTTCATCCCAAGTATCCAAGCCTTTGCATCTTCTAGCTTCTTCATATCTCCATCAAAAGTAGGTGGTTTTTCTTTCTTAAACTCAGATGGAAAGTATCCCCTATCATTCCTCTTATAAGGATGATAACAATGGCGATCATTATGTCTATCAGAACCAGAACTAGAATAATACCCATATCCATTGACTCTCTTATCCAGAGTATCCAACAACCTGCCATCTCTCACCATGTCAGATCTATCCAACCTATATCTATCAGGAGACCTAATTCCATATGCCCCATTAGTTCTATCCTCATGTCCATGGCTGATCCAAAGTGACCCTTGTCGTTGCAAGTTTGTCAAACTATGAAGTAGTATGGCATTAACCTCTGCTTGTTTCTCTTGTGCATGTATGATCTGATGATTATATGTTGTAGAACTCCTTATCCCTTCTTTAAATATTATCACTGTATCTTCCAAATCAGAAGAGTGCCCCACACCAGGCTTCCCATCTGATTCATATGGATATTCTACGTAGCCTACCACCCTACTAGACATTTGGTCTCTTTCCTGCAATGGATAATATTTTAGATAAATCAAATCATAATAAATCAACGTACCTTAGCATAACTTGGGGAGGATACCTCATCTTCAAGATCATCAAATCAACATGGTACATGTATAACATAATCATAACAACATATATACCTATAACAAGTAAGTGCATCAACACATAAACATCATTCTAGCTAGGGTCCAGTCATCAATGCAAGGCCATATCAACAATGCATGCTTGACCTCATGTATGACAAAAACCATTACTCCATTGTACACATTGCCACATGCAACCATCAACATGCATAAGCAATGCCAAATCAACTACACATATGCATAGATGCATGTAGTCGAGCATAAGCGATCAATTCTTGTAATCGACCTACAAGACTGATACATGTAATCAAATTTACAAGAATGTAGCCTAACATACAAGGATGTAAGTAGGTGAAATAAAATCAACATGTAAGCGACATGTAACAATATGTAACCAATCATATACGCATGAAGATGCATTCCACAAAATCAACATCAAATTATATTTAACAACCTTACTTCAATCATAATCAATCATCAAGAAAATATAACAAGCACATGGAATGAAAGTGTAAGAGACACACATGCAACTGACATGCATGCATGACCAACATAAACCTTCCATCCAATCTGAGGGGTCAACCATGCTCTAATGCCACTTTGTAACACCCTCCCCACACATCTACCTAGGTAAACATGCGACGAAAGGTTACTATGATTGGATTCGACTTCCTATGTGACCTTAAGGAAGTGGAATCAATGGAACACGTCAACCAACCTATCCACATCAACAACAAAAAAACTCAGGAGACATATCAACCACTCAAAAAGTTTGTCCCTAGGTCCCACTAATGTTTTGGACATCTTACGCCTCAGTCACTCCTATTCTATAGGCAAGAGAGCATCTAGAATCCCAAAGTCTCTCTCATAGGCTTGCCTGCCAGTGACCATAGACTAAATTTGTCAGTTCTATGCCAAGGACTTCGGGATTTGAGCCACTTTTTCAAGCCCAAAGCCCAGGCCACTGCCCATAATGGAATGGTAACTTAGGAATAGTAAAAGAATAGGGAAACAATGATGAAAAAGTAATAAGTTGAACAAGACATTAAATGGATCTCTACTAACCAGGATAGGAATTTTGTCAAACATATCGTCAACATGTAACACACAGGTGTAAACAATAGAATTAAGTGTATGGATCTCATACTTATTTAAGAATCGCTATGAACCATTGTTCCCTCATTCCATTTGTTGCATTATCGTATATTAGGCCATAGATGCATTATCCATTCATTTACAAGTAAAAACACGCTAAGAGACATACATAACTACTTTCATAATACATACATATATCCAACATAATAACAACATAAATACTTATGAAATTACAACCATAGAGACCACATATAATCCATCAAAATTCTCATATAAATACAAGGAGAAATAACCTTTCATTAATGATGCAAAATCCAAACCTAGAATGGGACGTCCACGTTCCACTTGACCATAAAATGGATGAGCAAAATATCTCTTCAACTATTCAACCCCATGCCATATTCCAAGCATGAATGGGTGACTCAAACCAAAAGAAAAAAATATGTTAGACCGACGCTAAACCACCTCACCATCATCAATAGAAACCAGGCTTTACCGTAATCCATCTCGGATCACCAGGAAAACACAATGAACACATCATAACATGCTTTACCTTGATCTCCACACAATCACTAGGCCAAACAAGCATGGATTCCATTGGATTTCGCCACCTACAGCATGAGGAATTTTCTTGTCTCCTAGTCTCTTAAGATTTACCACAATCCAAAACCAGATCTCTAGGCACTAAACCGAGGTGCACTCTCTATGCTTTAACACATATCCAAAAACCAAGATTACTAGGCCCAACAAAGAGAAAACCACCTCTTGGCTTTATCGTATATCCTACCATTCAGTGACAAGGATTCCTAGGCCAATCGAGGCAACACAATCCTGGCTTTACCACAACCCATAGTCTAGCTCAGGGGTCACTAGGCTGATGGATTTACCTCGATCCAGAGTCTGTTTCAGGGACCACTAGGCCATGTTCTCTATCATTCGGAGATCCACCCCACTCAACTTCAAATCCATCTAGTAAACTAGCTCAACCAAAACATGAGAACACCATCACACCATGGCTATCTAGAAATAATAAGACTAGGCTGAAAACATTGTTACACTTGGAAAAACCCATGCCATAACAACAAAAGAACCACATGAAATACCATGCATGCCAAATTTAGCAAGGAAAATACACATGCAAATCGATACTTGCAATGAATCCTGTTGTAGCTACTTGATCTTGCCTTTGCCTACTTGATCTTTGCTTCCTCTTGCCATCTTTGCCTTGCTTGATCTAATGCCAAAATTTCTCCAAGAAAACTCAAGTGTCCAAGAGTGAGAGAGAGAGAGAGAGAATAATGAGATAGCTCCAAAACTCAACTAACAAAAGGTTACCAACTAATCCTCGTAAGCCTTTTTATGAACGAGGCCTCTTTTTTCTTCATTTTCCATTATTTTCCTTCAATTTCCTTCTCACATGCAACCTGTGATCTTTCACCTCCCTTTTCTCCTACTTTCCATTATTTTCATAAATAAATGTGCAAAAAATGTCATTTTTCCATTCTAAAGCCTTAGCCATTTTCTTTGCCAATTTCGTTAGCCATAAAAAATCAAATGAACACCCCCTAGGTTTTCTTGCCCAACATTCAACTTGGAATAAGTGTCCCATCAACCATGGTTATTATTCTTCCTTTATTAACTTTTATTACATGGAATTTTCACCAGGGTTGTTACAATATCCATGCCAAGAATTTCATCAAACATGTCATCAACATGTAACATACAGGTGTAAACAATAGAATTAAGTGTAGGGATCTCATGCTTATCTGAGAATCGCTATGAACCATTGTTCCCTCATATCATTTATTGCATTACCATCTATTAGTCCATAGATACATTATCCATTCATTCACAAGTAAAAACATGCCGAGATCCGTACATAGTTGCTGTCATAAAACATACATATAACCAACATAATAGGGATAGCAATATCATAAGCATATTAGCCATAAAATCCACATATACATCAGTATGTTTACACATGAAAATAAATGGAATGAATTTATCATTAATGAATGAAAGAAATCAATCGGAGATGGGACTACCACGTTCCACCCGACCATAGAATTGCTGAGGCAAATCTCTCTTCAACCATTCAACCCCATGCCATATTCCAAGCATGAATGTAGGACTCAAACCAAAAGAACCAACCAAGGCATACCGAGGCTAAACCACCTCACCCTCATCAATAGAAACCAGGCTTTACCATAATCCATTCCGAATCACTAGGCAAACACAATGAACACATCATAACATGATTTACCATGATCTCCACCCGATCACTAGGCCAAGCAAGCATGGATGCCACGATATTTCTCCAACTGCACTGTGAGTTCATGTCTTGTAGTCTCTCAGGCTTTACCACAATCTAAATCCGGATCAATAGGCCCTAAATCGAGACCCACACTCCAGGATTTACGATATATCCCAAACCCGAGATTATTAGGCCCAACGAAGAGAAAAACACATCTTGGCTTTACATTATCCTTCCATTCACTAGTAAGGATTCCTAGGCCCAGTAAGGCAACATAATCTTGGATTTACCGCAACCCACAGTCTGGCTCAAGGGTCACTATGCTAGTGGCTTTACTGTGATCCACAGTCTGGTTCAGGGACCACTATGCCATGTGCTCTATCATTTGGATATCTACCCCACTCAGTGTCGAATCCATCCAACAATCCATCTCAACTAGAATACAAGAACCCCATCACACAATGGCTATCTAGAAATGGAAAGGATAGGCTGAAAACACTATTACACTTGGAAAAACCCATGCCACAACAACAAAGAACCACATGCAATACCATGCATGCCAAATTTAGCAAGGAAAATACACATGCAAATCGATAACTGCAACGAATCCTGATGTAGTTGCTTGATCTTGCCTTTCCCTGCTTGATCTTTGCTTCCTCTTGCCTTCTTTGTCTTTCTTGCTTCAATGCCAAAATGATCCAAGAAAACTCTAGGTGTCCAAGAGTGAGAGAGAGAGAGATAATAATGAGAGAGCTCCAAAATTGAACTAACAAAAGGTTACCAACTGATCCTCAGAAGCCTTTTTATGAATAAGGCCTCAATTTTCTTCATTTTCCTCCTCACATGCAGCTTGTGACCTTTCACCTTACTTTTCTCCTAATTTCCATTGTTTTGATAAATAAATGTGCCAAAAATGCCATTTTTTCTTTCCAAATCCTTATCCATTGCCTTTGCCAATTTACTTAGCCATAAACGACCAAATGAACACCCCCTAGGATGTTTTGCCCAACATTCAGCTCATAATAAGTGTCACATCAACTGTGGTTATTATTTTTCCTTTATTAACTTTTATTACATGGAATTTTCACTAAGGTTGTTACAGGATCCTTAGACCATGATGGGTAGATGACAACTCATGATGACTTAGAAGGTTCCAATACTTATCCAGGCCCTTTGGAGAGTGAAGATGATCCACATCATAGATCAATAATCAAGAGTTGAAGGCATAACAGTGGGGAAAGAAGCCTCACATTGATACATCACAATGAAGTCTCACGTTAGTCACCAAATTATGGTCATTTAAAATGTCAACACAAGAGTGTTGTTTGGTACCATGTATTTTTCCACATTATTGGTGGATATAATTATTGTATTTTTTTGAAGTGAGAAGATGTAACATGTGAGGAAGCCCAAGTGTCACACATGGAATTTGAAAAGTCATTAGGAAGTCCAAGAGTCATGTAAGAAGTTAAAGAGTCATAGTAGAATCTCAAGAGTCATGAGGGAGGTCAAGAGTCACATGGGAGGAGACCTTTCACCTCATTTGTTTTAAATAAACTCTCATAACTCAAGAAAAAGGTGGGAATCTTGGGGACTTTTCATCTTGGCTTCTCTAACTTAGCATAGGAGAGAAGATCATTCTTTAGAGGAGTAAGTGGTGACTTAATGTTCCACTATTGGAGATAGTGTCAGATAATTTTAACTGTGTATCTTTGAACTTTCAATTAATAGACGAAGCTCTCAGAGCTGATGCATTTTCATGCATGTATCATGGATGTTGCAAGAATGATTCTTCCAATGTTTTTGGTATATATTTGTTGTC
The DNA here is from genome assembly GCA_000404065.3 of Pinus taeda. NCBI lineage: Eukaryota > Viridiplantae > Streptophyta > Pinopsida > Pinales > Pinaceae > Pinus > Pinus taeda. The sequence continues at coordinate 31,738 of APFE031750331.1, forward strand.
ATACATACTAAATAAAAGGAACTATTTCATTGGATTTGGCATATATCTTGTTAAATGCACATTGTTACTGCTTATATGATCATTTTTATCTTGTGAACTATTTTGCAGGCTAATTAAAAATCCTTTATATTCTCTCATGTGTTTTACTAGGATAGTACTATTAATTTTATCTTAAAGGATCACTCTTTCTATTTCGCTCATGAAATAACCTTATATATATTACAATTGTATGCTTCACTTACTTTCTTATCTCTGAGTTTGCGTGTAATCTATTATGTTGATAATTATAGCCAAGGAAAATCTCTAAGAATAATGGTGGTTAGGCCAATTGTTTGGATGGGGCTCCTAATCCAAATGGTATGAGGTCTAATTGGGACTTCATATTGAGGACACCCCCTGTATTCGTTGACTTCTAGCATCGTCAAAAATAAGTTAGGGGATGTATTATGCTTGAAAACCCTTCTATTAATCTATGGTAATATTTGATTATTCCCTTGAATGACCTTATGTCTACCACATCCTTTGACACTGGCTAGTCAAGAATAGATTTTACTATCTCTAGCTCCACAACTATGCCCTCTTTAGATATAACATGACCAAGATACTATATCCTATCTTGGTAGAATTTGTACTTGATCAATTTTTTGTATAAATAATGGTCTCTTAGTGTTTACACCACTATTTGAAAGTGCTATTTGTGCTCTTCTAATGTATTAGATTATACTAGTATTTCATCTATAAAAATCAACACAAAAATGTATAAAAACTTGTTGAACATTCTAGTGATTAAACACATAAATGTAGCAAAGGCGTTTGTGAGCTCGAAAGGTAAGACCATAAATTCATAATTCTGTATCGTGTTCGAAAAATTACCTCGGGAATTTCCTGTTAATCCTTAGCTAGTGATAGCCACATATAAGACCTATTTTTTTAAAATACCATTTCTCTTTTGACTTGATCGAACAACTCATCAATCCTCAGAAGAGGATACTTGTTTTTAATAGTCAACTTGTTAAATGATAGTACTCGATGTATATTCTAAAATTTTCGTCCTTATTTTTAACAAATAGGAATTGTACACCCCACAGTTACACGGTAGGTCATATTATACTTTATTAAGAACTTCCTACAATTCCATTTTCAACTTTGTATGCTTCGACACACTCATTTGATAAGGGGAATTTGATACCGGAGTTGCTCCCGGTATTAAATCTACAAAGAAATCTATCTCCCTTTTTGGTGGAAATCCTAGAATATCATCTGGAAATACATCTGGGTAATCTCGAATAACATCCATCTCATCCACAACTTTACGCACTTTGTTTGTTGATTGATCCTCAACTTGGATGATGGAAAAAAATTTCCCCCCTCTTCTTGTGGTTGATTTTAATTGTAATTATGTTACTTTTTATACAAAGATAGGCTTAGGTATACCTTTGATGAATTACACGTATCCATTCTCTATTGTACAAGTAACAATTTTACTTAAATAATCAATAACTTCGAGGTGGCCCTCTAACCAATCCATCTCTATCAACATATCATAGGAGCCAAAAAGTAATATGTTCAGATTTACAGTGGTTTGAATTCCATTCAAGGTCACTATGAAAGTCTTTACCCATTTTTTCACCATTCGTTTTATTCCTGTGGCTAGGTAAAATTACCGATAATTTTTGTATTTATCAGATTTAAGCTTGCATTGTTTTACTACCTAAGGGATAACGTAACTTACACTAGCACCATGATACATCAATACATAAATATGTTGGTTATAAATGGTACCTTAAAGTTCCACCATCATGTACTGATGTTATGCTTGAAATCCTTCCACTGTGGCATTAATGCATGGTATGCTCTTGACTACATCATTAATGATAGAGGCCTCATCTAAATGTTGTATATTTGTACAATTTTGTTAGTGTAAGGGAAATTACTCAATAAATGGGGTTCTCCACAACCCCAAAACCTTAAAGGTTCCTTGTCCTTATCATTACCTCCTTTACTAACTTTCGTTTGCTTAGTTCCAACTTGGGACTAATTTTGTGCTATCGATGTCTGATTACTATTTCTATTCCCATTTCCTCTCTGGTTACCTCTCCTAAACTGTCTAGACAGTCTAGGTTTCCCACTCTTTATTCCTTAGAGCATTTTTTCTTTTTTCGTACCCAACCAAGACTTTTGACTTTCACTCCTTTGTCTAGACTGTTGATAACAAATCTGGCCTTTTGCGGTTACTTTCTCCATAGTCTTCAGATTATCATACTCAATCCTTTCCTTAAAACAAAGTGGAAGACAATTTGGGAAGCACTGATTTTTTTCATTTTCATCCTTCAGATAGGGCATGTAGTGTAATAAATGTGTAAAATTTGTTTCCATTTCATCCATCGACATCTATCCCAATTTTAAATCATGGAATTCATTTGCTCTTTCATCAAAGTAACACCCATTTAAATACTTCCCTTTGAACAACCTTTGAAACTCTTCCCAATCAACCTCCTTGCCTTCCAAATTGTGGGCTATCCTCATTTCCTCCCACCATAAGGAGGCCTTCCTTTGTAACTGATATATGGCCAACTTGACCTTTAGTTCTAGGGTGTAATCATATACTTGGAAATATCTATTAATATTCAACGACCAGACATCAGACACTTCCTATGTTTCCCCATCAAAAGTTGGAGGTATGATTTTTCAAAATTATCCATGAAGCTATATCTTTGGTTTCTTCCCTGCCTTCACCTACATTTTGGAGGAGCCATGTTCCTTTGATTCAACAATTTTGTCCTCTTTTCTTTATGCCACTTCCTCCATAGTCTTACTTTTAAACATTTCCCCTCGATTTTCCTCATCTCTTATTTTTTTCATTGTTTTAGGTTTGACTTATCGGTTAAGTTTTTGATTAATTGTTCCTATTTTTCACTAGGTTTCAACAGTTTCTCAAGCCCTGCACACAAAATTATTAGTTAAGTTTACATATTTCTCGTCATATGAAATAGTTCTCCATTATGATTTTTCATCTATTGTTCTAGGTGTACATAATTTTCCTCCTCTCCAATATATGTACCCTGTGGTTCATCCATTTTTCTTAATCCACACAACTCCTTTATTACTCAATCTCTCTCTTTTCTTAACACACATAGTCGTTCATTAATCAACAAGACTTAAAGGCCACAATTTTGCAACCTGCGCTCTAATACCGCCTATAACATCTCTTCCTTCCGAGTAATAAATCACCACAGTAAATTGCATAATTAACACAACAAATTTTTTTTTAAACCATAGGTTTTTCCTAATACACATAACCTTGATTCTTTTTAGCATTTTTATCTCATCAAATTAATGGAGTTTGTCTTTGTATAGCATGAAAAATTCTTTGTGAGAATCCGAAAAATGATTAACAAAGAACAATGTTATATTAAACATTAATTTATGTATAGGAGTTTATATTACCTTTACCACAACACTATTAACTATATTACATGAGAGGACTTTCCCTCTTTTTATCTCTCAAACTTTTAAATGAATCTATTGACAATATTTTTTTTATACACTCTAAGTTTGAAGGGTTTTACCATATACAAATGGTGCCACATATAGATCCCAACAACACAAGTTTGATGTCATTGTTCTAACTATGGTAGTGATGGGCCATGCTACCTTGGACATCCTTGAGACATATAGGTAATACATTTTAAATACGTCATTCCCAAAGTTACATATCCTCAACTTAGGTTTGCAATGTCTTATTTTATATGTTATATCATATGGCTTAAAACTATATCACCTTAGATATAGTAATATTGTATTGTATGGTTTATACTTAGTTTTCCCACATCACACACACTATTATGTCGATATGTTTACACGTATTTTCAAATGTGGCGTCTAGTTATTCCTTCATGGAATTTTAGGTTAGTTATTATGGTTAACGATCACAATTTTCTCATACATATGGATGGTTGAGATTTAAGGGGCAATGGTTAGGGTATCTACCTTACCCCTGTCCAACGTGGGCTCCCATTCTCGCCGAAGCTTCTTGGTGAATTTTTTTTCTACAAGGGTTTTGGTTCTTGTTGCCACTGCGTAGGGTTTCTTTTGAGAAAATAATTGAAAATCCTTTTGATTTGTCCACAACAATATTATAACTCTTCACCAAGACTTCTTTGTTAACTCTTCACCAAGACTTCTTTGTTAAGTCAATTATCTCAATACTCTTCCCTCTGGTAAATTTTCTTAGAATCTTTTGTTTGTTATTCTCAATACTTCTCTATTTTTTTTGCATAATGTTTTACTCCTTACATCTTCGTATTCTGTGAGGAATGTCTAAAATTTTGTTGCCCTTATTGTACCAATTATATTGATGGCTCCACTCACTAAATGGTGTGTTGATCAAACATCATATTAAGCACAAAGTTTCAAAGATTCACTTAAGCTATTTCCTATCTGATTTAGCTTGACGGCATGGTAATTTAGTTTCTGGTTCTTAAATATATTTAGTAGAAAAATATATTATTGTTGGTTAATGTGTCTCTCTAAGGTTCAAATTTGTAAGATTGTTACATTAAGTATTATTATGGTTGTAATTGCAGGTAAGAGGACGACAACATCTTGCCACCTCACATAAGTATTAAATGGAACCCCATTCAATAAAATCATTGTATTTTATATGTATGTCTTAGAAGGAGACAACCTCCATTTCGACTCTCTTCTAACATTGTATTTCGGTTTTATCATAGGTATGAGAGTAATTATGTGGTCTGATGGTGAGGAAAGAGGTTTCGACTCAAAATTTGTCTTCCTATTTACAAAAGAGGGCTCAACCCAAGTAAATAGGTTATTATGTAATTATTTTTATTGTTACTAAGTTATGGTTACTGCAACCTATAAAATTTACACTTCCAACTACCTAAGTAGTGAAACCCTAACCCCAGTGAGTTTGGGTATCTTCTTCAACGAAATCTTAGTTTTTAGTTTTTCATGATTGCAATACCAATGGGTTGAGCTCTAATTAGAATATCACAAGGCTTTGTTGTTTCTTTTAAAATTTATAAAGAAAATTGTTAAGTCTCATGTAGACTCTATATATTTAGAATTGTTATGTATTTGCTCTTTTTAGACTAGGAAAAAGGGTTTAATTTAAATACTATTCCATATTTCCTTCGAAGAATACTTCTTATGTGTTTTATTTTCGTGGCAAATAATTTATGTAGAGATATGAGGTATTTTCGTTTCGTTTTTCTTAACCTGTATATTTATATATATAAATGGATATTTATGGGCTAATGTTTCTTTATCAAGCACTGTTATGTTTTTTTTCTTTTAAATTCAAGATCAAATGACTATTTTCCCTTTCTTTTAGCAGAGTCTCATTTTCTTGTTAATTATTTTGGGCTTACTAATAGTCGTTTCAATGTTTTGAAATCTATAGCATGTACATTGTTTGTTACTGTATATTTTTCATTCTATTTTACTTATTTATCATTGCACTATTTTAATATTATTTCATTTAAGGTCTTATTTTTCTTTTGCAAAAACTTACATTAGACTAACCTATATAATCTTTACTTCCTTCTCACAATATATAACTACTACAAATAATATATATTTATTTCCTATGTATGAACAATTCCAACAAAACATTCAATGTAACTTGAACACTATTCAATACTTGCAATCAACCCATATTACTAAAATAATAGTTATCTGTCATAAAGATATTTGTTTTATTTCCTTGCTCAATCCATTTCTATCCTGTAAAATTTCATAATTAGTTCAACCAAATCTTTCATACCTTTTTCCTTTTACATAGAACCTATGTTCCTACACCAATACATATTATATACAACTCTTGCAAAACACACAGTTAGTCCATATGAAATATTCCTTCTATATAATTGATTCTATTCATACTGAGTCCTTTATGAAAAAGGTTAAAGACCTCCATGTTCCACCCGACCTTGAACCAATTATCCACTAGTTTCCTTTGAGTTATCCCCAAACTATAAAGAAAAATAATATCACCGTAGGAGTTTATTTGTAGCTTTATAATTGTTGAACCGCTAGCAACACCTTGTTAAGTTCTCTTAGTTCTACCAATCTTTCTCTCCCACTGGTGTTTCTTTTTCAAGAATTGTCTTGATCTCTCATAGATATTCATTTCATAGATTCCATACAGTGGCATATTTCTCTAGCCATATAATATATTGTGGTCTATTAAACTCTCTTTCTTCTGTTTTTCTCCAAAGTGATAGAAGGAGGATTTTTTCGTTTTATTTATGTCTTACTACGCTCAACCAACTCCAATTATTTTTCTTGACAATTAGGGGCCAATATCTCATGTTATCCTTTAACTTTTTTTCTGAGAGGATTAACAACTTAATATAATTTCATAATTTCATCTTTTCCAAATACTATTTATATTGTACTATTCATCACATGGAATTTACTTTATTTAATAAAAAATTAAATAGATATATCATATAGTAATTTCCCCATGGGTATTACATGTGATTTCTTGTGGTTCAACCCACCAGAGATAGACATGATGATATGAATGCAATTATTTCTTCTCTAGATGATCTTCAAAGAAATCAATGGTACATGCAGGGTAGACTCACAATCTTGCAAAGGGGACAATAGAGTCTACAAGAAACAATGGACCATATAGAGGGTTGTATGGCCCATACGGAGAAGCATGTTCACTGTGAGTTTAAACCTCTTCCATCACTTGGTTCAAGATTAGATAATACTACTCCAGTAACTTCATTGGGTTCATAATGGCTTTTCAATGCACTCTGGTTTTGATAGTGTTCTGCTTCTTAGTCCATTTGGTTTCTAGATGGTTAAATATTGTTAGCAATGTATAGTTCTTTTTGGAAACTACCTACCAGCCAACAAATCTCTCTTTGCGTTCTAGTTGGTTAAATGTTTTTGGCAATGTATAATCCTTTTTGGAAACTATCTACCAGCCAATAAATATCATAAATTTGAAGCCCATAAAATGTTGGAAATCCATAAACAACCATATAACCATTTTACATAAGCATTTTGCATAAATAAAAAATTTCTATTTAGGAAAAATAAAATATAAAAATATTATGTTTTTATAAAAAAAATTGTTGCCCCTTTGTTCATATTTGTCAAAAATTATTAAATAGCTAAGGTGGATCTTGGTCGTTATAACCATACTTGGGATTGAGGGGTAGTGGAGTGATCATAATTTTTATTGCTAAAGATCATGGTTGATGCTTAATTCTTGAGAGGTTTTTTTTGGTTGATATTTGGTTTATTGGTATTTATTATTTATTAATTTATATGGTTGTATTAGTTTTTTTTTTATAAGCTTAGTACGTCCTTTCATTCATTCATAAAAAATATATTACAACCATAATAGACATTTCGTGGCCTCAATTTTCCCATTGGGAAACCAAGTCTATTGTCCATTGGAATGTGTTACATGCCATCCAAAATCTAAAGTTCTTAAGTCTGTCAAACTTAGCCTTACAGGTCTAAATGTCTAAAACCCAGTTCACTCTTAACCTACTAACAACCATACTACTTAACAACATATACAACATCAAAATTTAATAACAACCACAAAAAAGAAGCACCTAGAGCTAGTTCTTTGAGGACTCCACTGAACTTGGGTCCTTTGCAATGGAACCCTGAATCTATGACTAAGGCGGGCACCTTATGTGCCGTTCAATATGACCCAGCTGAACATTTTGCTGCTGAATTTGGAATTGGACAAGTTGGAATTCCTTTCAATTTCAATGAAACCTGTTGTGTTCATAATTTCCCTGGTCACTATATTCTTCATCATCCAGTAGTGATGAATTGTTTGTTTATACTATGTAAGCCCATCGCGAGTATTGCTTGGATTCAGAACCAATAACCTCCAATTTTCCTCTTGTATCTCCTGCTCGCCGTGTTGGTTGAGGTTCTCCTCCCAACCTGCAATCATCTATCTCACCTCGTGATGTACCTGCACTCTGACCAATGAGTTACGCTTCAAATTTTCAGACTCCAGTTTTATACAAAACAATCCATTTAACCTGAGACTGCCGATTATCAAACAGAACCTCTGTTTTTAATTCATATACTCAAAAATGTGATTGAATATCATTCAATTTAAAACTATCTTCCTTTTCAATGCCGATGTACGCCATGAATATATCTCATTTACAGGGGCATATGCCTACAAATTTTGTATTACATACCAAAGGAAATAAATTAAACCGGACTAAAATTTATCCTACAACAAAATATTGGTACCATCTTGAGTGATACCGCTCCACCGCCTTAATCAAAAAAACTGAAACCAATTCAGGAAAACACCGATGCCCAACACCTCACAGACCTTTAACACACGCACCAAAACAAAGAAACAACATACACAATACCCCTGTTTCTAATAATTATTGGACAACGCCAGTTCTCAATTTTACATCGCCATCTGAGAAAAACGAACAACAAAAAATACTAAAAACCAGAACAACGCTGGTTCAACACCCGCCTCTCGCATCTGAATGCGCAATACCGGATCCAATCCGTTCCGATGTGATGGATCGGTGGTCAAAGTTTGTCCAACAATTGATTGCCTAACTAGCAGATCACAAATCCGCTCCGATGCGGTGGATCGCCATCACCAAAACTGACTGTCCATTATTTGTTGCCGATTTCATAACGCCAACGCGGATTTCTCGGATCTAAAACAGTGTATTTTCAGTTCAACATCCGTGACCTGAAATACACGTTGCATAGTAGTCTCTGCTTCAAATAACACAAGCATGTGCGAACCCACGTAACGCATTCCCTGAATTGGGGCTCGATTGATCCTAGAATTGCGACATTTTAACAAGAGGATCCATATGATACCAGTATAGCGTATCAAAAGAAGGGTGGTAACCCCTACCAGAGTCTTCACAGCGACTACCACGTGTTCTTCCTCCGGAGGATGGTCGTTATTCGAAGTCGCTCTATATGCGGTATAGAAGATGGAAATGAGTTAGTCTATATGCGTAATCCCCATGGCAGTAATTTTCTTCACACCATCAGTTACTTCACTCACCCACCCAAACAGAATTCTACACACAAATTGACACAGATTCAAAACTAAAATATATATATATATCACAGTCATATCAAATCAACAAATAGAAATCGACTTCTTTGCCATAACAGGCCAGTGTTATGCACGAAAATATTTTCCTTTATTTATCTGAGCTCTCGCTCTGAAAACCTCACACAAAAAACTCTCTCTCTCTTTCCGAAGAGGAATCTCTTCGTTTTTATTTCACTGTCTACCCACTCATCGATACAGAATCTTCTAATTTTAGAATTCTAACAAAAAAACTCCTATCTAGTAGCGCTCACCCATATTGTTATAACAAATCTTAACAATAAGATAGACCCGCCTATTACAATAATAACTAATTATTCACGAAGTCGACCTCTTTAGCAACCTGGATTTTAACACACAGTAACAAATTTCCCCCTGTCAGGCCACAACATGTGGACAGTCTTCCACATTGCTGGCCAGGTCCGATGCTCCTGCATCAGACTCCCGGGGAAGAAAACTGATCTTATGGTTGTTTAGAATTGATCCCCATTCTCTGGAGCTCCGCTGATGTCCTCTATTGATTCCTCTTTCCACTTGGTCAAATACTGATAATGAGTCTGACTCCTGGTTCGATTTAGCGCTTTCTTTTTCCTTTTTCCTGCTTTGGACTTTCGTCTGTTATGGCGTCTCTTTGTGGTTTTTCTTTTGGCTTTTAGTATAGGTACCACTCTGCAATACATGACTAAATCACCTGTTTGGAATTCCTTTTTCCGCCTCCTCATATCTCCTCGCTGCTTGTCTTTGCTACTGCATTCCTGCCATCTGCTTTTGACATCTCCCTCAAATATGCTTCTAGGAGTTAGCCAATTCTCATCTACTTGGATTTTCTTCAGATCAAATTTCAGCTCTTCTTTAGAGACTGCATATTCCTTCAAATATTCATTCTTCAGACTCAGTGTTATTGGCACAGCACATGGGTTAAGGCTTCCACTGATTAGCCATTTATCCATCGACTCTTTCACTTGTGTTCCAGCTTCAACATTTTCCTGCATTACCCTGTAGGCTACTTTATTTGGCAAACTAACTCCAAACATTAGATCATTATGGTTGCTAATACTCCTGATGGGTAACAACTCATCCACAACAATATCAGCATAATCATTCAAGAAATTCTGAATTTCTTCAGGTAAATCTTCTAAATTTGTAGAAGTTAAAATTACCTTGGGTTTACCAACACCAGCAAGATGCATCTCCTTACCCTTCTCATCTTCTTGCAACAGGGTCTTCTCATTCATCAACGTAACGTTGTTTCCAAGTGCTTCTTTGTTATCTTCAGCTTTCAACGGCAGTAGTGTATGCTTATTCCCATCTTTCTCCAAAGTATAAGTATTTCTTCTGCCATCATGTATGGCATTTCGGTCAAACTGCCAGGGCCTCCCTAGCAATATGTGGTAGACATCCATCGGCATTATATCACATAAAATAACATCTTGATAAGTTCCAATTTGAAAGTCAACTTTACATTGTTCAATCAAAAAAATTTGATGGCCTTTCTGGAGCCACGATACTTTATAAGGAGTGGGGTGTACTGTCCTTTCCAACTTCAGCTTATCCACCATCTCTGTAGAAACAAGGTTGTCAGTACTACCGCTATCAATTATCAACTTGCAACACTTACCCTTGGACTTACATACAGTTCTGAATAAAGTCCTTCTTTGAACTGGTTCTTTGGCTTCCTTAGCTCCTTTCAGTAATACCCGCTTCATTAATAGGGACACTCCGTCTTCTGGTGGTTCCTCTTTAGCTTCAAGTTGAGGAATATCCTCCTTGGCTTCTGCAACATTCACGTTGCGCTAGTTTGCTGATCTCTGATGAGGACAATCCCATTGTACATGTCCCCATTCACCACATGCAAAGCACCGGACATCCCTTCCTCGGCCTCTGCCTCTGGGCACAAACCTTCCACGACCAAAATCTCCTCTTTGTGGTGCTCTATTGCTCGCACTCCCTGCCTCATTCTGAAAGTGTTGAACTTTGGATTCAAGTATCCTTCCTTCGTTTGCTGGATTCTTACCTCTGGTTCTCTGGCTTTGTTTGCGCAAGAGTTTTTCCTCTGCCTTCAAGGCTGCTTGATAGGCATCCTCAACAGTTTTCAAACTTAACAGGTTAATCTCATCTTGGATCTCATACCTTAGCCCATTAATATACCTGGCTACTTTCTCCAAATCATCTTCTACATGCCCTGTTCTGATATTTAACCTGTAAAATTCTTCTGCTTCAAATTTTGCATCTACTTAAAAAGATTCAAATGATAGTCCTTAGGCAAAAACTTGGCTTTGAGGTTGCTTACCATTTTATCCCACTGCTTGATCTTAGATTTCCCCTTTCGCGTTCTTGATGTCTGTAACTCGTCCCACCAGATGGCTGCATGGCCCTTCAATCTAGTGACTGCAAATTTCACCCTCTTATTCTCCTCAACTTCTTCATAATCGAAATACTGATCTATGGATCTGATCCAATCCATGAGCTCCTCGGCATTTAAACTCCCATCATACATAGGAATTTCTATCTTGGGTCTGCTTGCAACTTTTGCCAGCATCTTGAGGACTTTGGCAGTTTCATTTTCTTCTCCTGCTTCCACCTCTTCGTCAGATTCCTCTGAAGAACTCTCAGTTTTCACATCTGGTGCTCTTCTCTGGGCTGTTTCCATTGTCTCCATTCATTCACGCAGTCTTCGCACTTCGTCTATCAGGATTGCATTTGGTTATGGTCTTCCTCGACCAATTCCTCGCCTTGGCGGCATCTTAGCTGCAACCACCTGGATCTTTTGGCTCTGATACCAAAAATGATGTACCTGTGCTCTGACCAATGAGTTACGCTTCAAATTTTCAGACTCCAGTTTTATACAAAACAATCCTTTTAACCTGAGACTGCCGGTTATCAAACAGAACCTCTGTTTTTAATTCATATACTCAAAAATGTGATTGAATATCATTCAATTTAAAATTGTCTTCCTTTTCAATGCCGATGTACGCCATGAATATATCTCATTTACGGGGGCATATGCCTACATATTTTGTATTACATACCAAAGGAAATAAATTAAACCAAACTAAAATTCATCCTACAACAAAATATTGGTACCATCTTGAGTGATACCGCTCCACCGCCTTAATCAAACAAACTGAAACCCATTCGGGCAAACACCGATGCGCAACACCTCACAGACCTTTAACACACGCACCAAAACAAAGAAACAACATACACAATACCCCTGTTTCTAATAATTATTGGACAACGCCAGTTCTCAATTTTACATCGCCATCTGAGAAAAACGAACAGCAACAAATACTAAAAACCAGAACAACGCTGGTTCAACACCGGCCTCTCGCATCTGAATGCGCAATACCGGATCCAATCCGTTCCGATGTGATGGATCGGTGGTCAAAGTTTGTCCAAAAATTGATTGCCTAACTAGCAGATCACAAATCCGCTCCGATGCGGTGGATTGCCATCACCAGAACTGACTGTCCATTATTTGTTGCCGATTTCATAACGCCAACGTGGATTTCTCGGATCTAAAACAGTGTATTTTCAGTTCAACATCCATGACCTGAAATACACGTTGCATAGTAGTCTCTGCTTCAAATAACACGAGCATGTGCGAACCCACGTAACGCATTCCCTGAATTGGGGCTCGATTGATCCTAGAATTGCGACATTTTAACAAGAGGATCCATATGATACCAGTACAGCGTATCAAAAGAAGGGCGGTAACCCCTACCAGAGTCTTCACAGCGACTACCGCATGTTCTTCCTCCGGAGGATGGTCGTTATTCGAAGTCGCTCTATATGCGATAGACAAGATGGAAATGAGTTAGTCTATATGCGTAATCCCCATGGCAGTAATTTTCTTCACACCATCAGTTACTTCACTCACCCACCCAAACATAATTCTACACACAAATCGACACAGATTCAAAACTAAAATATATATATATATATATATATTATATATATTTCACAGTCAGATCAAATCAACAAATAGAAATCGACTTCTTTGCCATAACAGGCTAGTGTTATGCACGAAAATCTTTTCCTTTATTTATCTGAGCTCTCGCTCTGCAAACCTCACACAAAAAACTCTCTCTCTCTTTCCGAAGAGGAATCTCTTCGTTTTTATTTCACTGTCTACCCACTCATCGATACAAAATCTTCTAATTTTAGAATTCTAACAAAAAAACTCCTATCTAGTAGCGCTCACCCATACTGTTATAACAAATCTTAACAATAATATAGACCCACCTATTACAATAATAACTAATTATTCACAAAGTCGACCTCTTTAGAAACCTGGATTTTAACACACAGTAACAAATTTACCCCTATCAGGCCACAACATGTGGACAGTCTTCCACATTGCTGGCCAGGTCCAATGCTCCTGCATCACCTCGACATGGGTGCCTGTGACATAAGCTTGAGTTTCATTACTGATATGTCAAGCCTGTGATTTCTGGCCAATTTGCCTTGGTGGTTTCTAGAAGGAAGATCCTCTTCCCTCCCAGGGTGCTGCATTTCGGCGATGCCTGTGCCCTCCTGTATCATTTTATTTTTTCACTACAGTTGGCCAACCCATATTCCCCAAATCCCACTGAATAGTAGAACAATATTTGAGCCAAACCGTCAGTCGACCAAAAGCTCGTGACTCGCAGATTGAGCGAGCTTTCAACTTACTAACACCTCGTGCATTAACAAAGAACAGAAAGAGGGGACATACAAAATTAGGTTTATTTCTGATTAAAATACATTAGAACTAGACATCCCCCTACCATTCGTACTCCTCCATATTCTAGTACCTCCTGCTCTAGCACCACATTGAAATAATAAAAACCATGGTGGGACGATCTCTTTCCAAGGAATGGATTTCCAACCCGCTCCTCAGGCCATTTCCCACATCGAAATTTAGAGTAATCGTGAACTAAAATTGACATCCTATAGGTCCTAATTGTAAACCAATTCGACCAAATATAGAAACAATCATGTTAACAAAGACGGATACTGTTCCCACAAATTCAAAAGGTTGATACTACACCATACATTCCCATGTGAAGAAATACAATACCATACAAGACTGAAACTGGTTTAGAAGAGTGTTTTATAGCTATATATAAACTAGAAATTGTACCGAGCGGTGCAAAGGAATCCTTATAGGCGGAGCAGGGGAATGTGGAAGGCAATAATCAAGCCAAATATATATACAATGAAATACAATCAAAATTTGAGTGTTAAATGCAAGAAGAAAGTTACAATAACATAAATTTCCCATAACAATGGCAAACCTTGTAAGCACAAGGTACATTGCAGAGGAGTTCAATTTCTTTGGGCTTTTTTAAAATGGCATGAAATAAATTCTTGAAAGGATGGGAAGAGGAAATTAATTTGAGAAATTAATGACGGGGGAGGGTTTGCCATGGAATCTTATAAATCTCAGGGCCCACCAATGAATCTAAATGAACATTGAGAAATTTGAATAATTGTTTTAAGGTATTTTAGAGTTTGAAATGAACTTGTACTTTTTTAATGTTTTTGTTGGCCAAAATTTAGAAATATGAAAAGTGTTCCCTTAAATTAATATGTTCAAATCTAAATTATAAATAAAATAAAAATTATATTTTAGAGTGTCTATAATATATATAT
>APFE031750335.1:0-17286 GCA_000404065.3 Pinus taeda
TTTATTTGTTTACCATACCTCTCATTTATTTATATTTTTATTAATTTACCATACCTCTTTTACAAATATGGTATTTGATCTTCATAAATAGAACGATGGTTATGGACTAAATATAAAAAGAGGTTTTCTCTTTTTATTTATTTACCATACGTCCAGTTTATTTATAATTTTATTTATTTACCATACCTTTTGAGTAAGTATAAAAAGACGTTTTATTTATTTACCATACCTCCACTTTACTTATATTTTTATTTGTTTACACCCTTGCATGTATATAAGGTGACTTATGGATTAAATATAAAAAATGCTTTATTTATTTACCATACCTCTCATTTATTTATTTATTTATTTACCATACCTCTTTTATGAATATGGTATTTGGGCCTTTGGCCCATAGGATTCACTTAAATAAAACCTATTCTTGAAAATGGGCAAATGGATTCACTTAAATAAAACCTATTCTTGAAAATGGGCGAATGGAAGGTTGTAACTCCTAATTTAAAGGGCTAAATTTACCTTTTTTACCCTCTCCCTTAAAATAAGGTGGGCTATTTGAGGTGATTTGTAAAAATGTACTATGATACAAAATATTCGCCCACTAAAAATTTAAAACCTCTTAATTTGGCCAAAGGGCGAACATTCGCCCCTAAAATTTTCTATGGTTCTGCTGAAATGGTACTGATGCAGGCTTACACTGATCCATCCTAAATCTTTCTAGTAGTCCTTTGACATACTTTCCTTGGGATAAAAATGCTTTTCCTGAATCTCTCTAGATCTCAAGACCCAAAAAGTATCTTAATTCACCAAGGTGTTTCATTTCTAACACATATGACATATGTTGCTTGATTTCTTTGATTAGATATGTAGCATCACCTGTAATAATCAAATCATCTACATACAAAGAAATCAACATTATGTGCCCTTGTTCATCTTGCATGGTATAAAGATTAGGGTCGTTCTTGCTTCTGTTGTAGCCAAATTGTAGAAAAAATAAATCAATCTTTTCATACCAAGACCTGGGTGCTTGCTTTAGTCCATAAAGAGCTTTGTTTAATCTACAGACTAAATGTTCTTTCCCTTTCTCGACAAACCCTTAAGGTTGCTCTAAATAAACCTCCTCTTTCAATTCTCCATTTAAAAATGCAGACTTTACATCTAGTTGGTGAATCATCCAATGTTTCTTAGTAGCTAAAACAATCAACATTCTCATGGTATTAAGTTTAGCTACAGGGGCAAAGGTTTCTTCATAGTCAATGCCTTCTTTTTGTGAATACCCCTTTGCTACCAATCTAGCTTTTAATTTATCTATAGTTCCATCTGCATTAATCTTGGGTTTATACAACCATTTACAACCTATGGTTTGTTTCCCTCTAGGAAGTTCAACCAATTCCCAAGTGTTGTTCCTGATTATAGATTTATATTCTTGTTCCATAGTTGTTTTTCATTCGTTACATTCATTTGCTTCCTTATAACTAGAAGGTTCAATAATATCATCATACTAGTTATAAAAGCATTTTCCCTATATCTTGTAGGCAATTAAGCTTTCCTACCTAATCTCCTGAGTGGTGGGGTAGCTTCAAACCTTGTGTGATCATTATTTTCTTTTTCTTCCCACTGTTGTTGCTGTTATTGTTGTTGTTGTATCTGCTGCTGTTGTTGTTGTTGTTCATCTTCTGCCTTTGTCTGCTGTTGATCCTGATTGTTTCCTGTTTCTTCACTTTCTTCTTCCACTAAGTACGGAATATCCCATTCCTCATTGTGCTTATCAGATTCTTCATGATCCTGCTCATGGAATATGACATCTCTACCAACAAAAATTTTGTGAGTAGAGGAATTAAATAATCTATAGGCTTTATATTGTGAAAAATACCCTATAAAGGTACATCTGATGGCTTTTGAATCTAGTTTTCTTTTGTCTTCCTTTGGAATATGGGCAAATGCTTTAGACCCAAATACTCTTAAATGTTTTATTGCAGGCTTAAATCTGTATAGTGCTTAATAAGGAGTTTTAAACTCAAGACTCTTTGTAGGACTCCTATTTTTTAAGTAAACTGCAGTATTCAATGCTTCAGCCCAAAAACCATTCGACAGATTCTTACCTTTCAACACGCTTCTAGTGCATTCCACCAGTGTTTTGTTCTTTCTTTCTGTTACTCCATTTTGCTGAGGAGTATGGGGTGCTGTGAATTGCTATAATATTCCATAGTCTTTACAATACTTGATAAGGTCATCCTTCTTGTATTCTCCCCCTTGATCGGAGCGAAGAATTTTTATCTGCTTCCCTACTTTTCGACATATTTCTGAACTGCTTAAAGTATTCAAATGTGTGACTCTTCTTACTCAAAAAATATACCCAAGAAAACTTTGTGAAGTCATCAATAAACAGTAAAATATAGTGCACCTCCTAATGACTTTGTTTGCATGGGTCCACAAAGATCCGTGTGCACTAATTCAAGTATATCTCTCTATTTATTCTCTACTAGAACAGGGAATTCTTCTTTATGCATCTTTCCTAATGTACACGCATCACAATCATTATGCACTTGTTTTAACATATGAAGATCTCTTACCATTTCTTTTTTCTGAAGTAACAACAAATCATTGTAGTTGATATGACCAAATCTTTGATGCCACAACTCTTCTATAGTCAAACCCGTTGTTGTTAAAGCTCGAACTAGTGTTGGTCTTACATCCAATTTGTACAGACCCCCTGTTCGAATTCCTGTAGCAATTATCTTCATGTCATCTAGTAGATCTTTAATATAGCAATTAGATTTAAAAGAATCAACTTTAAGGTCTTGTTCAAGTTCTTTGTTATAGCGGGAACATACATAACATTATAAATTGGTCTTACATTACCATTACATAAAATGATAGAAATTTTCCCACATCCTTTGATCTGATGACTTCTATCATCACCTATGATGCAGGAGCATTCAACCCAAGGGAAATCATTGTAAATAGTAGATATAGGGGGTCATGCATTTTTAAAAATTAGTTTCCTAAGTTCCAAGTCAGTTTAATATTTAAGCTTTTAAGTGTGATTTAATTAGATATTCTCAAAATAAATAAATGAGAATATAGAAACTAGGATATCTTTTAGGCATAAAAGCAATGGATTTGGATCATTAAGTGATAAGGAAGCTTTTCTATTTTAGAACAGAGAAAAAGATGGGAAAAAGCCTCAAGATGCTTTTTACCACATGTATGCATTGCATGTAGACTCTTAGAGCTTTTAGTTGAGTAATTCTAGATCATGCTAAGTTTTATAAATTATGTAGCCTCAAAGACATTGAAAATAAGAGAGATAGAGAGTGAGAGAGAATGAGTGAGTATGAAGAAGAAGAGGCCATGAATAGGCCATGATTTCTCTTGTAAATAATTTATTTCTTAATTAATTATTTCAGTGATTTGTGTGCATATGTATTGTCTGGAACTTTGAGAGATTTTAACATTTATCAGGGATAATATGTTGGATTTACTGTGTATTGCAAATGCATGGTTATTTGCATAGACAGAGTTTAAAGATTCTGGGTTTTGCAGGCTAGGCTTGCATCAAGTGGTATCAGAGCCGGAGCAGCTCTTTTTGAAGGTTCAAGTGTTTTTGCTAATTGCATGTGATGATTTTCGGACTGATGAATTTTGATTTACAAGAAGAGTGAAGAAATCTCAGCGGGAAGAAGGAGAAGTGAATGTGGCAAAACCTGAAGATTCAACAGAGGTTGAATAAAGTTGCAGATGGGAGAAGCTTACAAGAGCAGTAGAGGGTGCTGAAAAGGTTCCAGCAGAGGACCAATGGTTACCAAAAGACCAGATCCGGAGGGAAGGATTGGTGAGGTAAGTGGCAGCAAGAGAGCTTGCTGTGGCAGAGGCTTCATGCAAGTCATAGGGGAGCAACTCATGGCGAAGGAGATGACTACTAAAAGTCATAAAGGAGAAAGCAGAGGTTCAGAAAGAGGCCACAGAAGAAAGGAGGAGAAATATGCCAAGGCGAATGGCAGAAGACAACGGTTGACTGAGGAAGAGTATGAGAAAGAGAAAGCTGAGATAGCAGTTCATCTTGAGCTATTGATGGAGTTGTTGCAGGAAAATGTGAGAGACCAGAGACATGGTTTACTGATGAGGAAGAGAGTGAAGTGGCAGAGGCTACAACAGAAAAGAGATTTACACATGCAGTTAACAGAAGAGAAGATTATTAATGATTTCTTGAATTACTGGGCAGATCCAGATGAGCTGGATAATGTGGACTCTTGTGTTTGTATAGCTAACAATTGTGATGTGATTACAGGTGTTGAGAAGGATGTGCCACCTTGTGAAACTCTTACAGCACAAGAGGAAATTCTTATGGATGCTGAAGAAGTGAATCAGTCTGTTGCAGGGATAAGTGAAGAAACAGTTGAAACTGTTGAACTCGGTGATTTTGTGCAAACTGAAAGTTTATGTATGAATGGAGGTGATAATATGCTTCAGCGATGCTATAGAGAAATTGCATTATTAGAGTACTGGTTGGAGAATCCAGAGTATGACAGGGAGATTGCAGAAGAAAGAGGCCAATACAGTGAACAAGTACAGAAAATTGCCATGGAAGCAAATGACATGGGAGAAAGACTCGTTGACAGTCTTGAGAATTCTTCAAAGGATTCTTTGAGAAGTTTGGATCAGCATACTGATGTGCTGATAGTGGAGGATTCAGAACAATATACTGAAATGCTCGCAAATGAATACAAGGAATTGATTCCTTATGATTTTTATTCTAACCAGTCTTTTGTGAATGCAGGTATTGTTGCAGAATATTTGAGTAGTCAAATGCACGGAGAAGAAGTTTTCTGTTCCAGAAGACAAGAGGGTATGGATGATCCGGTGGCAGTCAGAACAGAAACAATAATAAGAGCAAGAAGTCAGCAGGTAACAAGACAGACTGAGCAAGCCATCTTAGCTCAGCAGGCAGCAAGAAACCAACAGTTTGAAGAATTGTTGGACAAAGAAATTGAGCTCATTAGAAGAATCATGTTAAAAGCATCTCAGCGGAAGACATCAGCAAGGAAAAGAAGCAGCGGAAGTAACAGCAAGATGAAAACAGAGACAGATTATGAAAGTGCAGCTAATGGAGCAAGACAACATAAGATATGGAGACCTGGAGAAAAACAGCAAGCAACAACAGATGATGACTTGCAGAACAAAGTGTGGGATCCAGGAAAACCAATACCAGAAGACACATGATCAGGAGATCATGAATATTTTCTACCTTGGGAGTCTGATGCAGGAGCATTCAGCCCAAGGGAAATCATTGTAAATAGTAGATATAGGGGGTCATGCATTTTTAAAAATTAGTTTCCTAAGTTCCAAGTCATTTTAATATTTAAGCTTTTAAGTGTGATTTAATTAGATATTCTCAAAATAAATAAATGAGAATATAGAAACTAGGAGATCTTTTAGGCATAAAAGCAATGGATGTGGATCATTAAGTGATAAGGAAGCTTTTCTATTTTAGAACAGGGAAAAAGATGGGAAAAAACCTCAAGATGCTTTTTACCACATGTATGCATTGCATGTAGACTCTTAGAGCTTTTAGTTGAGTAATTCTAGATCATGCTAAGTTTTATAAATTATGTAGCCTCAAAGACATTGAAAATAAGAGAGATAGAGAGTGAGAGAGAATGAGTGAGTATGAAGAAGAAGAGGCCATGAATAGGCCATGATTTCTCTTGTAAATAATTTATTTCTTAATTAATTATTTCAGTGATTTGTGTGCATATGTATTCTATGGAACTTTGAGAGCTTTTAACATTTACCAGGGATAAGATGCTGGATTTACTGTGTATTGCAATGCATGGTTATATGCATAGACAGAGTTTAAAGATTCTGGGTTTTGCAGGCTAGGCTTGCATCAACCTAGGTAGATTTGTGCTCCCCCTTTGATTTCTTTAGAATCTTCAAACCATTGCTTGTTCCCTATCATATGTGTTGATGCTCCAGAATCTACATACCAGATGTTTGCATCAACATTCTCATCACGGTGTGCCATGAACAATCTAAAATTTTGCTCATGATTATCATTTGCGAGATGAACTGCATGTCGTTTCTGCCTCTAGTGTTCTTCATGATATTTTTTCTTCCTGCACTCTCTAGCTATATGACCAAGTTTTCCACAATAAAAACATTTAATTACAGAGTTGTTTCTATTTGGATTCGTACCTTGGGTCGGATTTGGTCTTTTCTGTGAACTTCCTCTGTTTTGCTATTACGGATTTCCTTTTCCTTTGTAAAAGTTATTTTTCACCATCAATGCAAGATCGACACTCTCAGGCTTCAGAGTTGATATTATTTCTTCTTCTTGCATCACTATTCCTATCAGTTCTTCAAACTTCGGGATTTTCTCTCTCGCATTTATCCTAGTGATGTACATTTGGTAGTCATCAGTCACACCATTCGATTTAATTGTTACAAGACCTGTATCTTCAACTGTATGACCAATGTCTCCCAATTTGTTCTTCAAATCTTTAATCCTTGCTATGAAGGCAGCAACTGTTTCATTCTCCTCCATCTTCAGGGATAAGATCTTGCTCTTTAGGAAGAGAAGACGATTTGTATTCCTGATCTCATACAAATCCTTCAAAATTCCCCAAATTTTTCTTGTTGATTTACATTCTCTGATATGTGGTGTGATGCAATGTTTCACTGACATCTTCAGGAGCGTCCTTGCTTTACGCTCACGCTTCTCCCAATCTGGGACTGACACTGATCCAGTTGTTGGCTTCTGCTCATCCCCATTTGCAATCGTCCAAGCACTCTGCACTTCTAGTAGAGTCTGCATCTTGAATTTCCAATTTGCATAATTGGAGCCATCGAGCTTGGTATGCTCATTCAAGCATGCTTCAAACATTTGATTATTCATCTTGGCAATTTAAAAAATGTTTGACAAGTAAAAAAAAAAATGTTAGATTTACCCCAGATCTTTGTCAAGGATAGAGATCGTTGATCTCCAATGTTGTTTGATCTCGTAGCACACTCGTAGATCACCGTGGCTTCTTTCATGGCCTCCACGCAACCTTCTCTCAGCAGCCACCGCCAAAACGCATCCCCTCTTTTTTTGTTGTGTTGTTTGTTGTTTGCCTGACCTCGCAGCCTTCTCTCGTCTTCTCTCACCACAGTCGTCGCACTTATCCACCACGGAGTCGCGAAGATCGTCGCACATGTACACTTGATAGCTTCGACGATCGGCAAACTAAAATGCGCGGAAGGTCTACAATGGGATCGTCGCGTTTATGCACTTAAAAATTGCGACGATTTTAGTTTAGTCGTGCCCTCCACTCAGTGTACACGTTCCTTAGCCCTGACGCTTTGATACCATGTTAAAAATGCAATGTTCTGTATTAAATAAAATGAAACCCACGGGTGAGCTCTACGAAAGATAGTCTCAACTAGGAGAGTCTCGCTCTTGAGAATGCTCTACATTGTTCATGTACATCACACATTATATAGTAATCGCAGATTTAGGGAAGTTATAACCATAACCTAAAAAATAGAAACTAATTCCTATCATGAGGTCTAGTGAACCAACTCACTATTCTAAGATATTCTTCATTATCTCTAACACACAAAACATTAATGGATGGAGTAGTGTGAGACTTTTAGGTTTATGCTTATATTTGAATGTATGGAGATGATAACACATATAGAACTTTTGGATTTGTTAATTTGCAGATGGGCTACCATAACAATGAAGTTTAATACATTTCCAAAGTGGATCAAAATAAAATTGGTTGTATTTGAAATGTAATTAGTAATTTTATGAAATGTCTTTTATCCCAATTCATATTCTAATTTCTATGTAATTTTTGTTGAATGTTAATTTCTTTTTGTACGGATTCATATGCTATTTTTAATATACAGTGAGTTGCATGTATCACCTTTTATCCCAATTCATATTCTAATTTCTATGTAATTTTTGTGGAATATTAATTGCTTTTTATACATATTCATATGTTATTTTTAATATAGAGTTTCTATTTGCTTTAATAATTGTATGTATAAAAACACGGATATTTATTTTATTTTAACTTTTATTTAGGTTATAAATTTTTTTAAAATAAAGTAGATTTAATTATATTAATTTATATTTTTTTTAATTTAAAGTATTTCATAATATTCTTATTCCAGATTTTAATCAAAACCAGAGGAAAATAACTGTCTGTTTCCCTCATGGATTTCACATCAATTTAAGTTTGAGAATGTATAAAACTTAGTCCAAGTTTTACCTGGTTTTTTTGTGAAAAAAACCAAATTTATCCTCACATTTTTATTTAAAAAATTCATATTATAGTAACTTTCTTTCTTTTATACCTCACTTGAAAACTTGTAACAACAAATCAACCTAGGTGACTTAACAAAATAATATTATTTTCACTCACTTTTTTTTCCACGTGAAAAATCACTATCTTTATTTATTTTAAATCACTTTTTAATGCCAAATTTAATAAAAAAGCAACATTATTTTCTGGTCTCTTTATAAAACCATGCAAAATAATCACCCAGCCAAATTTATAATTTACATGTTATATTAAGTGTTTTAATTTTCTTTCAAAAAATATTATCTATTATATTATATCACTTATTCTAATAACCTTAAAATAAAAAACTTTAACTCCAAACAGTCAAAGCTGCTCTGGTATAAAATTCTGCAGTGAATAGTGCTGAATAGACTGCAAATAAATTTTCAACTCAAAAATTAGAGGTTCTGCCACTTAACTAGAGATGGGCAAGTTCAGAAAATAATACAAGAGCCTCTTTAGAGACAATAGCAGGATATATTCAAAATGTCCATCTTAATTGATCCAGCAGCACCACATAGATGTAAATGACCAGAGGTTACCATGATATTGTCAAGAAACACTTGTTTGAACAACTTTCTACATTTTACAGAAGCTCTTCTAAGAGATCTCCCACTAACTTTCCAAAATAAATTTGTGTATGGCATTTAGTTTAATCATCCCGGGGAGCTGGAGACAGACTTCGAGCTGATTTAACAGCAGGTGAAGCAGAATAGGATCGGCTGCGGCTCCTGCTAGGGCTGGGGCTCCGATTGAGGATGCGGCTTCTAGGACTCTTAGTTCGAGGTTTATATGAGGTTGGTGAACGCTGAGCGGTTCTGGACCTTGACCTGGACCTTGATAGTGATCTAGGTAGAGAATGGCGCCTAGGATGAGGGCGAGGCTGGAATGGAGACCGAGATCCTGACTTTGACATTGAACGAGGTGGTGCTTTGTGCTTTGGAGACTTGCTGCGGCTGATGGTGCGGCTTCTGCTTCCAATAGTGCTCCTGCTTCTGCTTAGGCTCCTAATGCGACTCCGTGACACAGAACGACTACGACTATGGCTGTAACTGCGGTTGGGTCTCCTTGAAATGCTTCTCTTGGATACATAATCCTTGACCCGGATATAACCCCGAGAAAATGCATTCCTGAATTCAGAGTCATCAAGCTTTCTGATAGCATATTTCATGTCATCATAATTCGTGTAATCCACAATACCAGTTGTACCACTGCTGTCACGAAAGACTTGAGAATAACAAACGTCGCCAGCTCGTTGCATATGGTCCTTTAGATCCTGCCATGACGCCGATGATGGTAGGCCAGTAACAAGGACGCGATATTCAGATCGTCGAGACACTCCTCCACTGCGCCCCTCAGCACTGCTGTAACTACTATAACGATCATTATTTGAAGATTGTCCCCGACCACCATAGGCAAAGCTCGACTCGTAAACGATTGCCATCAAAGTTATATCCATGACGACCACGAATATTATCCTCTGCGTCACGAGCATCCTCAAACTCAATAAAACAATAACCTCCTCAAACTCAATAAAACAATAACCTGGAGGCCTGGGAGGAATCTTCAGATCAATATTAACAATAAGTCCATACTTGTAAAATAGGTCTTCAACTTCCCCTTCCCTGATAGCACCAGGTAGATTCCCAACAAATAATGTTCGACATGCACGGCTACTCATTGTCACTGATCAAATAAATACCTGGCAACAGCAGACGAGTTTTTGCTTAAACTACAGCACAAGAGTTGGGGGATGCGACCTGAGCGAACTCTGCGAGCGTCCAGAAGCGCAACCACAAACCATAAATCCCAAAGAGCCCAGAGGTGTGCGCATAAAATAGTATTCTGAGAAAAATCAACAAGGGCATGAAATGATAAACAGAGAGAGATGAGGAGATGAATCTGAATGTTGTGAACGAATGGACACAGGTTTTTTTATCGGCAAAACTCTAAATATATAGGCACAATATATACGAAATAGCGTGGTTCTTTGTTGGAGATGAGGAGGGTTTGAGATGTTAAAAGAAAAAATGGTTTCGTTATTGGGGTAAATATGGAGGGTTGAAACTTGAGATGCTTGAAAAAAATAATTGGGGTTTTGTCTGGATGTTCCATCGATATGTGGTCGAATTGGTGCATTGTTCATTTGCTTAAACCTTATTAAACTCATAATCAATAGATTTATATGTAGACACCTTTTACCAAATGACAATCAACCCACGCTCAGTTCAGCTTATAAGGGAAACCTCTAATTTATAAGGCCAATTATTTAACTTAACTAAGTTGTTGTGAGTTCCCCGCAGAGACCCCTCCAAGTTGTGAGTTCCAGTTTGATTGAGAATGATATGCTTAAATTAAGTTTTTTTAATTTAACCACATCATTTTCAGTCAAATGGAACTCTGGACCTTTTGCATCACTTATTTTTGTCAAATTTTATTAAAACTATAAAAATAAATATTTAAAGTATTAATTATTTTAAGAGGACATTCGCTAGTTTTAAGTAATTTAAATTTAATATGATATATGTAAAAAAATCTATTTATACATTTTGTTTCTGCTAATAATTTTTCACTTAATTTCATCTGGTTTTTTGTGAAGCTATGCAAAGAAATTATGAAACCAAATTTATCATCACATTTTTATTTATAAATAAATTTTTTATGTTTAGCTTGAAAACTTGTAACAGTCAACCTACATTGTATTACAAAATAATATTATTTTCAATAGCTTGTTTATGCCAGCCAAATAGAAAATCATACCACTAAACCAAATGCCCTCATAGGAATATTTGATTATTGGAGAACTAGCAGTTATTTTTCCATTTTGAATTACATTATAGCAAAAATAGAGAAGTGGGATTGGACCCAACCAGGTCACTCAAGATAAAACCTAGAGTCTCGAACTTGGGAGCTTTAGAATACTTGGTCATCCAAATTATATAATCTATGTGTTAGAAATTGAAAAGGTATTTGAACGGACACACATAATCTTCCATCCATATATGGTTTGTGCATTGTTCAGTGATTAAACTTTATTAAACCCATAATCAATAGCTTTATACAGTAGACACCTTTTACCAAATGACAATCAACCCACGCCTAGTTCAGCTTATAGAAAGTGGGGATCCTCTAATTTATAAGGCAAATTATTTAAGTTTGATCATGCATCACTATGATTAAAAAAAAATTACTATTTAAATTATTTACTAATTATAAATATGTCATTATGTATTAAAAAAAATTGTTTAAAAACTAACAACTCATTGTATTTTTATTAGTCTTTAAGTAAATTTAAATTTGTAATAGGATATATGTAAAAAGAATTTATTGATATATTTTGTTTTTTAATAAATTTTCACTCAATTTTATCTAGTTTTTTTCGGAAGCTATGCAAAGAAATTAAGAAACCAAATTTATCATCACATTTTCATTTATAAATAATTTTTTTATGTTTGGCTTGAAAACTTGTAGCAATAGATCAACCTACCTTGTTTTACAAAATAAAATTATTTTTAATAGCTTGTTCATGCCACCCAAATAAAAAATCATACCATTAGCCAAATGCCCTCATAAGAATATTTGATTATGGGAGAACTAGGAGTTATTTTTCCATTTTGAATCACACTACAACAAATAGAGAAGTGGGATTTGAACCAACACCATCACTCAAGATCAGAACTCAAGTATGGAACTTTGGAGTGTTAGAATACTTGGCTATCCAAATTAAATAATCTATGTGTTACACATTGAAAGGGTATTTGAAAGGACACACTTATAGACCATGACCTTAATCTTCCATCGATATATGGTCAAATTTGTGCATTGTTCATTGCTTAAACCTTATTAAACTCATAATCAATAGATTTATATGATAGACACCTTTTACCAAATGACAATCAACCCACCCTCAGTTCAGCGTATAAGGGAAACCTCTAATTTATAAGGCCAATTATTTAATCAATGAAACTACCAACTAAGCAAGTATCATCATGCATCACTGTGATCATTTTGGGAAAACAAGGGTTATGAGCTTCACCCAATTTTCATTGGTCTTTCATCATTCTATTTTTGGGTTCATGATAATTAAAAATGTATGGAAAACAAAATGTTCACTAAAAATCAGTCTATCATTGTAATATTGGTGGTGAACATTCTATATGGCCTATAGGCACCCAAAAATAAGCTAGACATCTTCAAAAAAGACCATTTTATGTGCAATGATATTTTGAAATGGATTGTTTGTCCGACTATAAATTTCCTCGAGCATCTTTATGTCTATTGCAAATTCTAACAATATCCCAAAAATTGTGACTCAAGAGAGTTCAAACAATTTATCTCTCCTCACTATGGGACATCTTGTATCCAACATTGTACCACTTAAACAAATTGACAGAATGCCATCATAAGCACCTCCCCCACATTGGTTTTTTTTAGAGGAAAAAAGTGTCTTTCATCATTAAGAAAATGCGAAGATACATAATAAAAAAATGCAGATAATTCCTAGTATAAAGGAAATCAAAACTCAGAGATACCAAGAGCATAAAAAATAGAGCAAATCAGGGAGAACCAAAGAAAACTATGAAAACACAATAACAACATCCATGTCACACCCAACCAAGGGAAGATATATAGCCGAGTGCCTTGAAAATCCATAACGATACTAAGGGCCTTCAGTGCTCAAAGGAGCCTGAATTAAGAATGGAATAGTCAACCAAGTGCTCAAAAACATTCTACCAAGGAGGAGGGAAATTCCACATTTGGACAAAGTGTCTGCAACCATGTTTCTTGTACACATCAAGGAAATATATGTCCTTAAAGGAGGAACAAATAGCAGCAATGTTAGCCATCCATTGGTGAAGTAGAGGGACCTTAAGAGAGTTTTGCCCCTGCAACCAATCGATGATGACCTTAGAATCTTAAGCTATCTTAATGGAATTGATAACAAGCGAGACAACGTTCTTAAGTATGCCCCACAGCGCAAAGATCTCTGCCCGATAATTTGTACTACCCTCACCATTCCAAAAAAACAAATTTCCTTATTCGGCAGAGTTTGATAAGGGCTCTACAGCCTCAGAGTACTTCAATAGAGGCTCCATCAAAGAAATGAAAAGGAAAAAAGGATCCCAAATCTCGAAAGATAACTGAGCATCGAGGAGACCTTGGGATCGAGTTGCGAGTCACCAAAAAATATCCAAAAGTTTTGACACAGGTAGAATGGTAGTCAAGAAGCCAATTCTTGAGAATAAAGGAATTCCTAAAATCATAGATCCCCCATAGATCATACATAGGGAGTGCTCTATATGATCTATGCATTGTGGTCCAATACATCAAGCACTCGTAGATAAAGGTTCAAAACCTATCAATCTGAAGTTGCAAGAGTCCTCCTACGGGGTCCCAAATGGCCTTTACAAAAGGGAAATCCAGGAAAAAAAAATGAAAAAACATTCTCAAATGATGATAGGCAGAAAAGGCAGCGCCCTGGACCATGAAGACCTCTTTTCATCAAGTTCTCCCATGTGAGAATAAATTTAAACAAGCTCGGCCAGGAAAAACATTTACTCTTCAAGGGGGGCTTCCCATTTCCATATAGGTAATATCCACTCATCATATGGACTAGGACAAGGAGATCCTCAAATATATGAATATATTTCCTTGACTGCAATGTTGTCTAGAGCAGCTTGCCCACCCTAAGAAAGGAAATTAGGGTTTCATTTTAATTCAATACTTGTCTCAATAAGTTTAAGTCTATATGACTCCCATTCACATTCATATACAACATTAAGGCTCAAATCCCATGAGTGTGACCAAGAAGGAAAATGGCACGCCTAGGGGAGTCGATTTATCAAATCTTCTAAAAATTGAAATCCCAATTGGTGTAGAGTGATTAATATTTGAGCGGAGAGAATATGGTTACCATTGAATCCCTTGATCACGTCCACCCCTAAATGGATCATAACACCATTACCAGCTTGCCACTTGAGATTACCACAAAGCCAGGTTTTTGTCGGCATACAACTACTCCATATAGATGAGATCCGATGCTTTGTAGGTGCACCATTAGTGACCCAATCCTCCAAAGATTGTTGTTGCACGTATTTTACATGGATACTATCGCACCATAGATGCTGAGCATTAAAATCCATGAAATTATTACGAGAAAGGAGTGCCAAATTAAATCGCCTTATGTCCCTAAGGCCCCAACCACTCGAATCTTAAGGATGAGTCAGAAAGTCTAGCTTTATGAGCTGGAATGTTTTCCCCCTCGAGCTCCCGACCACAGAAACTTGGCGATGATTGCATTGATTTTGTGAATGATTGTTGCAAAAAGAAGGAACAAATGCATCAAATACACGAAAATTCCTTATAGCATTAATTTAATCATGTTCACTCTCCCTTTAAGGGTCAACCATTTGTGGTCCCATAGAAAGAGTTTTTCTAATTTTATTAATCAACCAACGCGAGTCCTGAATACGGTAATTTCAAAGTTTGAGAGTGAAACCTAACTATTTGAAACCCGAAGACAAAGGGACAGATTTTACCTCAAAGAGGTTCCAGATTTGCTGGTAGATCTCATCGTCCATCTCATTGTCCATTTCATCTGCTATTATCTTAGATTTATCCTTGTTAATTATCAGGCCTGAGGCTCTTCCAAATTTAGACAAAATTTGATATGAAACTTCTCATTCTAAGAATTTGGTAGCTTGGAAGCACAAGACATCATCCACAAAGAGAATATGTGTTGTAGAAGTTGTAGAAGAGATCATGTAGCGAGATATAACTCCAAGAGTTCTTTCTTTGCTAAAAATTCTACTGAGTGAATCCATAACCAATATGAAAAGGAGTTGTGAAAGAGAACATCCTTGTATTATAACCCTGGAGATTTTGAAAAATATGTGGGAAATAAATTAATTAAGACTACTATAGAATTCAAAGTCACACATGCCATTATCCATCTAATGTGTTGATGAGGGAAGCCAATTTTTTTGTAGGATGAGGCGAAGAAAATCCGAGTCCATTCGATCATATGCCCGCAAGAGATCAATTTTCATAAGAAAAGCTTTTTGTTTAGTCGATTTGATTGAATGGATGCACTCTTGTGCGATGGAAACAATGTCTTGTATTCACTTGTTAGGTAGAAAGCTAAATTGTTCCAAACATTTATGGGGAGAAATGATATTTTTTACTCTATTAGCTATAATTTTTTATATCAATTTATAACCAGAATTACAAAGAGAGATAGGCCTAATTTCAGAAAAGCTTATCAAATTTGATTTTTTTGGAATTAAAGAGAAGAATGTTGCGTTGATGGCCGTGTGATAAGACCATTCACCCTCTATTCTTCCACCATTTGTAATATACCAGGCCCCATCATGTCAAAGAAAGAAATATAAAGCTCTAATGATCAACCATGAGGGCCTAGACTCTTATCTTTGGCCATTTCTTTTAGCGAATGTAGAAGCTCCTCTTCAGAAATAGGGTTGTCCATAAATCCTAAGTTGTCCTCATTTACAAATGAGGGATAGATATTTTCTAAGTCAACTTTATAGAGGATGTTGTCCTCTGCCCATTCTTTATAATGTCCATTGAAAAATTTATAATGTCCATTGAAAAATTGAAAGCCTCTTTTATAGTCTCCTTTTGTGAAGTGCTAAACCTTCCCTTGGAATTCTTTATGTTTCTTATAAAATTGACAACCCTTCATTTGGTAGCTACCTTATGGAAACATCTCCTGTTTTTATCCCCATTTTTTATCCAAGAGACCCTGCTTTTTAGGCAACAGTCTTCATCATGGTCTTTTAATATATATATGTTTTCCTTAGTACAAGGTCCATCACCTTATTCATATTGTTACTTAGAATCACTATTACTAATCTTAGTTTTAAAATAGATTATTTTTAATAATCTTTTATTTGTTACTTTATTTTTATTTTTTAAGCTTAAACTAATTATCTATATTGAATAAAAATATATGGAAAAAGATTTATTGTCATATCAATTAAAAAAATAAAAATAAAAAAACTATTTATCATCAAAATTATGATAGCTTTATTAAATCTAACCCCATTTAATTTATTATAAATTTAGAATTTATTTTAATCATAATCTTTATTATATTTGCAATGACATGTTTCTTTGAATTATTTGGAAAAGAGATAAAACAAACATAAATTCAAAAGGAGAAGAATTCATTTTGTATTATAAAATTATAGTTTTGGATGATGCTCTTTTAAATTAATAATTTTTTTTCTTTTTTATATTTATATTAACTTAAACTAACTTAACTATCTATCTAATACAAATAATACAAAAATAATTTATTATTAACATTATGGAAAATTTTATTACACCTAAACATCCATTTAATTTATTATGCATTCAGAGTAATTATTATATTTTTTAACCACATGCTTCCTTAAATTATTTGGAAAAGCACAATGTAAATAGCACAAACATAAGTTCAAAGTGGAATAAGTCCTTTAAGATTATCAAACTAGAATTTGGATGATCCTATATTTAACGAGTTATTATATTTTTCAATTTTTTATTAATTAGTGTAAATTAAGTTTAGATTATAAAATTAGAATTTGGATGATTTTATATTGGACAAGTTATTATATTTTTCAAATTTTATATAATTAGTGTAAATTTATTGAACTTTATTAAATAGTATAAATGATACAAATAATTAAAGATATAAATATTTAGATGTTTGAAAAACCTTAATTTATTTAAATTTATGTTGATGTTTGTATGTTAATATTTAAAATTATATTTTAAAAATATTAAACACATACATACATAAAAGAATAAAGGGAATATGGGTTTAGTTGGTCAAAAATTTGATTACTCCAAACATTATGATTTAGGGATTCCTCCTTATTCAAGGAACAACTTTCTTTTGACCACTAACTTAACCTCTCCTTCCTTTATCTTATATTAACAAGTTATTATATTT
>APFE031750336.1:4088-40598 GCA_000404065.3 Pinus taeda
TATATATATGAATTAATTACTGGTGTATTGTTTGGAATCTATATTAATAGTAATTCTAGTTCTATATGCCTATTTTTTGTTAGAGTTTTTATTATCATTTTTAACATGAAACTAGATTTCATATTAGTATTAATGTTAAAAGAAAATATTTCGAAAAGGAGGAAACTAAACATAATTATCTAGATACGTTCACCTCATTTATTGCCTCCATGTTCTCCTCTTCATATTTTGTCTTTGTGAACACTAGGTTGGCCAACTTTTTAGCAAGTTGGTTTTGAAAATGCAATAAGAAAAATCTCAATTTGATTTGACTTGGTCAAACTAGAGAAAATTTGAATTTCCATTTCAGCAGACAACTTGGATGAGTTAACTTGAGTGACATGGCTTGTGTCACCTAGTTAACTTAGATCATTTGAGTTGGAAGACTTGAGTTCAGATGAGCATGAGTGATTGCTAATTTTTAGCAATCTAATTCGGTTAATTTGAGTTATTGTCAGTTAAACTAGTTATAACTATTAGAGGAACTAGTGGAAGGCCATGTCATGCAGTGTGACTTCAGTCACACTCCGTGATCAACCAGTTAACTGATCAATTAGCCCAAACAAACAGTTTCATGCAAATAATTTGAGTTACCTAGCTGAGGTGGAGGTTCCAAGGTAGTGTACTATCAGTTGTAGAGTATTCCCATGTTTACAGGTGGTGCATGCAATCAAAAATCAGCCAAAAGGAATTACGCAATATAGATTGAGGAATTTTCTAATTAATAGGGGCCTAATTCCTCAAGGAACAACACAAGGAAATATGAGCTTAGAGGGCTTAGAAACTGGCTAAGTGTTGGCCAAAGTTAGTCAGTCAGGTAGAGGGAGAGACTATACACTTGTAGGTTATGCTCAGGCTTGAGCAAGCATATGTATTAATCCATATTCTTTGATTAATGCAATAAAGATAGGAAGCAGTTTTGAGCAATTTCTTTCCCCTAGATAAATCTTTGTGTATGTGTGTTAATTCTTAATGCATGTTTATGATTTGAGCTCTTGGCCGTGAATTGAATTCTGCAAATGAGTAGAGTAGATTTGAGTCTTGGGTTTTAGTAAATTACATGAGCAGTTTCATATCTACAAATTAATTTCTACATGGTGTCAAATCAGGATACATAGTAGACAAGAAAATTTGAAGTTGTTATTGCAGGAGGATCAAATTTGCAGGGTAATTCTTCAAAGCTAGCAGGATGGCTTTCTATGGTCTAAGACTTGAGTATGCCCTTGAGGGCAGCTCGAACTTTGTTTCTTGGAAGGACTGCATGGAGGCGGTGCTGGAGGAAAATGGGTTGAAGGAATTTGTCAAGATTGACATTCCAAAACCAAGATCATGTGATGTCAAAGATCTAGTGGAATGGAGGAAGTGTGTAGCGAAGGTGAGGAGAATCATATTGGAGGGAGTAAAGGACCAGATTTTCTCCAATCTCAATGGGAAGAAACCTTGTATATTATGTGGCAAGAACTGACAATTTTTTTCTGGAACAACAACTAGTTGAAACTGATGTTCAAGGATAAGCTTCGAAATATCAAGATGTAGAAGAATGACTTTGTTGACCACTTTGTGTCAATGACCCTATAGCAGTACACCATTTTTTTCGCAAAAGGGATTTCATTATTCAGATCA
Source organism: Pinus taeda (assembly GCA_000404065.3). NCBI lineage: Eukaryota > Viridiplantae > Streptophyta > Pinopsida > Pinales > Pinaceae > Pinus > Pinus taeda. The sequence goes on from APFE031750336.1 coordinate 5,751, forward strand.
TGCAGAATTCATAATCAGTCTTCAGTTTGTTAGAGTTGTAAACCCATTCTACAAGTTTATAATGTAAATGATCCTAGTAATACCATCTATGTATGTAACAACCTAGGTAATCATACTTTTTTGGTGACAATTTCTATTCTAGGAGGTTTTTTGTCTCACCAATTCATGTGTGTTTCTAAGCACGAATGATTGGTATATTTTCTCCCTCCAACCTCATCTTAAAATTAAGGTGGATTTTGTCATCAAGATGTTGGGTAAGTCCTAGTGTTCTAGTCGAGTCTTATGTAAAGTAATTTGGGAGTAATTTAAGCTAATTGACTAAATTGCTTTATTACAAATTACTAGGTCTGCTAGATCATATTTGATTCACAGAATTGGAAAAATGATTGAGGGTCTATAATGAACGAGTTTTCCCCTTCATGTATTAAATTGTAATATCTTGATGTAAAAAATATTTTAGTGCATGGTCCCTCATATTTAGACACCATGGCTAAAATATTAGAGGGTTGGAAAAAGTATTAATCCCTTCATGACTCATTAATTAAATTTTCTAGCAAAAATAAATTAAAATCCTAAGCGAGAAATTTAATTAATTTTGTGTCCTAGGAAAAAATAATTCTCCAAAAGGTAAAATTCGTGGGTCCAAGAGAAATTAATTTTTGGAGATCTCTAACCAAGGGTATATTGAAAATTTCAAGAGATTTTGGACCCTTGGGCCTTGGTAGTTAAGTCAAAGTCAATTTTTTGAGGAAATCAACTCAAAATAATTAATTTTGAGTTGATTAAAATTCAATTAAATGAAAATTTCAAATTTCCTCAAAAAATAAAATAATTTTGACGAAGGAGATTAAAAGATAATTAATTTTTTTTAGCTGTCGAGATTACTTTGACGGGGATCAAGCCAACTAGCCATTGGAGAATGAATTTATAAATTAGAGTTCATTTGTCATTTGAAATCATATGATCTTTTAATCGTGTACTAGCTCTTGAAGCTCTTGTAAACTTTTCTGGAATAATACAACACAAAGTCTTTGGGGTTTTACTTGATGGCATTGTTCCTCTCTTGTATTTTATGGTAACATGTGTTTAATTTTTTTTTGTTGATCTTATTTATAAGCTATTGGTTAATAGCTCTTGTAGATCAATTTATTGCACATTTATCTTTCTTAAATTGTTGGGTTTTAAGATAGCATTAAGATTTTTATTCAATTGGCAGGTATCTCCAATATTTGAAAATTTAATCGTTATTTTATACCTCTATTAATTTAACAACTTATATTTTACGTGTGCATAAGTAATCTTTTTTAAGAGATTTTGGACGTTTAGAGAAGTCCTCGGTTGGACTAGTCGACTCCCGAAACTTAGGGTCTGGAGAGCTTTCCAGATTAAAACTATGAGATTATCTAACGAAATATATTTTGCATGGATATTTATGGAATAGTACATAAAATTTTAAAAATTATTTATCTTCAAAATATTGTGCTAAAAAGTTAAACTGGATAGCAAGAGCCTGAAATCTACAAGATCTGGGAGCAGAGTCAGACTCATACTTCTCAAATCTGATAGATCTATAATTTTATTTGTATAAATATTTAAAAATTTCAGATTTGATCTTCTACTTGGGGATTTAATTTATGATTTGTATATATTTATAGGGTTTATGGGTTTTTTTTGTTGTTTGTGCAGGTATAGATATGAGGGTTTTTAAAGCAGACTTTTCAAGACTTGACACAAATCTAGGACCTGGAAGGAAAGATCTTGTCTCAGAAAACAATTTGTTTGCAGGGAAGGTTCAGAGCTGAGGTTTTTTTGATAAAAAAATTGAAAAAACAATATATCAGTTTGAAATATAAATGTCTGGCAAATTTTTAGAGCCCTTGGGCTACCATTTTCTTCTCCTATTCATTGTCTTGAAGCTCCAGCTTTTTGCTTCATATTTTATCCGCCCCTTGCATTTCGAAACCCTTTCCAATTTGCTGCTAAACCCCTGTGGTTTTCCCTCAGCAGCTCAAACATTGCTCTTTTTCTTATTTGCAATCCCTCTTTCCTCTACCTGTTTTTTTCTTTCTTTCCTTTTTTCCCTTGCGTTTTTCTTCATCCAACCCTCTCACACAATATTCTTTCTTCTTGGCATTGTTTCCTCCTGCGGCCCTAGCTCTTCCCTCCATTCCTTGTTGCTCCATACACGTCCCTTCTTCCTAGCTCCCCGCTACATTTTCCTTCGTCTGAGTCAACTTCTCTGCATCGTTTCATTTCATGTGGCCTCTTCTTCCTCGTTCTCTCCCGTATCCCTTATCTCTTTGCAACTCCTTCTCTCTCTTATGTGTTGCGGCCCTAGCTCCATCAATATTCTCCCCTTCAACCTACGTTAACTCATTCTCCCTCCTCGCTGCCCAATGCCTTCAACCTTCATAAACCTCTCCCTTTCCCATCACATTATTTCAAACTCACCCTCGACCTTTCCTCTTTCATTTAGTTTCATTCCAATTTTTTTTAGGGTAAGATTTGGGCTTTTAAAAGAATTAAAATTTCTTCATAAGCTCTTACCTTAATGCATTAATTCAAATTTCATTTCGATTTTTTGGGTTTGGCCTTTATAAAATTAAACTTTATAACATTTTATTTCGATTTTTTAAGTGGCCTTTAGCCCATAAAAAATTTAAAATTTATAATTTTTCCACATTAGATTTACTTTGGCCCTTTCAATTTTTTTTTTTTTCACAAACATTATCACATTTAACTTTAAAGGATTCTTAAAGAGTGACATAAATTTGTTTTAAAAATATAAGTCCTTTTGAGTTTATGTGATAAGGGTTTTGGGGCCCACAAACTTAAAATAAACAACTATGGTAAAAAATTTAAATTTTTTCTATAGTCAAGGCAACTTAATTTTTTGATATTTCCAAAGTTTGACTATACGAAAAAAGTCAATATTTTCTGGATTGGAGTTAAGAAAATATTTTAATTCTGGAATTGCTTTGAAGTGCTTATTCAATTAGCATTTAAATTTCATGGCTTTCCCTGGTAATTAAATATTGAAATTTAAGTGGTTAGGCCTTCATTTATTTACGCGTTTCAACTAAGTTTCATGATCATTGGCATTGGGTTTTAATTTTTTGTGCTTGTTATCTATTGAGATCACTCATTGTTTTAAAGGAAAAATAATTCTAAGTGTGGAATTATTTACTTTAACTATTGGATATTTATTGCATATTTAAATTTGAGAATTTTCAAGTAATTGTGATTTGTATTTTTATTGAATACTCTATCTTGGACTTGTGCAAAATTGTATAACTTATGTTTCCTAAATTGAGTCTTTTGAGCATCTACATAATTGGCATTATCTTGGAAAATTTGTAGGGAAAGGGTGATCTTGAAGGATATGAAGATAATTGTGAAGATTGTTTTTTTCTCTTTGAGCTATAATTGCGTTGGAAAGAAACTACATAAATTGATAAGCTTTTGATTTAATTTCATATTAGGCATAATACTGTGATATTTTAAGCACATTTTTGAGTTTAAATTTTTAAGAAGTGTAACTTTCAGTCACTTTCTTGTGAAGTGAATATTTATCTTGGCAATTAAAAGCTTTAGCATATAAATCATAAATAAATTGTCATCTAAGCGCTTTCTATCCTTGATCTAGCTTCACCTCGCTCCATCTTCTAATCATTTCATGCATTTGCATATTAAGTTAGTCTTGCATAATTAAAATCTACTTCCAAGCATAAGCTTGGTCGATAGAAAGATAGGTACCAATCCATCTTTGTTTGAGAAGCTTGTTTCTCCTAGTACTTAAAATAGTGACCTTACAGTCGTCATAGACATAGTTCTCTGTAGCACCAGAGGCACTGGGTATGTTATATTTTCAGGAGAGGTTTCGTTAATCACACCTTAGTGTGTTTCACCTTATCTTTTCTTTACCACTTACTACAGAATCATGCTCAATATAGAAAGGATCAAGAGTTAAAACTTAGATAGGCATTTAACTAAAATTAACCAAGATTCTTGCATTTCACATTAGTTTTAGGATATTCATTTCATATAAGATAGTTATTCAACCAAGAAACAATTTCTCACCAATTATTTGGTCCTAAATTTCCTAGCAAGACAGTTGACTCCATAAGGAACTAGTATCAATCATCTCAATCTAATTGAATCCTATAAGTCTTGCTAAATCTAAAACAAGTACTAGGTCACTTAACTATGTCTCCCTAACTAGTTGGTTACCAACTAGTTCTCCTTCACTCCATTTCCATAGGGTCTACCCGCCTTAGTTTGTTATTGGAAGACAACTTAAATGGAGAGATTGGGGATCAGGGTGACATCCCCCGATTTGGGTCGTTGTTGCAGTGCCTAGACATTTTTGCGTGACAACAATTTTTGGCACCATTGTCGGGGACCAATTTATTCGACCTTGGCTTTACGACATTTGTTTTCATTCATCTTCATCTTCTCATCTTTCATCTCGGGTGTCTAAGTTAGATTTATGTCCGGGTGGCTACTCCACTTATTCCATTTTCTACAAGAGTGTGTACTAGGAGAAATCCAAGTAGCTTAGTTAATCTTGCTCCGGATCCTGAAAAGGTTCTCAAAGTCTGATTACACAAGCTCTCTTCTCGTGCACTTCTTGATAATATCTTACATGGATCTCTCTCTAATATCCATTCGATCTTCCATGATCATCACTAGAAAGATATCATGGATATATTTTCCCCATGTAACTTTGCTAACATTCAAGGTTATCCCCATGATTTCCCTTAGAATGGTATCAATAAGTTGCCTTCTTTTCAAGGCAATAATGAAGTTAGTATTAAATCCCATCTAATCACTTTTTGTAGTTGGTGGGGTAAGTGGTCCAGAGGTAAAATGAGACTTTTTGTTTCTTACCTTAGAGAAAGATTCTTTGGAATGGTTTATAGAGAAGCCTGATAACACGTTCGATTCTTTTCAATCAATCGTGAATTCCTTCAAAGATAAATTTGGAGATAAAAAAAGAAGAAAGGCATTTGGTTAATCCTATCAGTATCATAGAAAATAAAGAGAATGAGACGATTGAAGAGTTTAATAGGATATTTAATGGTATTATTAAGGAAATATCTCAGGATTATAAGCCTCCCGATAAATCTCTTTTAGCTTTTTACATCGATGCTTTAAATCATGATACCTCATATGAATTAAGACAAGCTAAAACTAGTGATTATAAAGTTTTCCAAGCTTTAGCAAAAGAGTTGGAAAAGGATTAAAAAACACCAGGGAAGTCTGAAATTCCTAGCTTTGATAGGGCTGAAACTAAATTAAAAGAGAGTAACGGTAAAGAAGTTAAAGAATCTGATGATGACCCTATGAAAATATTAATGAAAAAACTTTAAAGCATGCAGGTTAACCAAGAGAAATTAATCTCTAACCATGCTAAGGAAATGAATACTTTGTAGTCTAGGTTGTGTAGAATTTCCCACTATAGATCACCAGATAATGCAATATACTAAAGCAAAATACTTGATCTACTTCTACAAACAAACTTGTGAAACCTTAATCGATTATGAGAAAGATCAAATAGAACACATATAATAGATGAAGAAGAAATCATACACATGAAACACAAAAGAATACTCTGGGGAAAGCCTCAGCTAAAAACCCTACTATCTGTATTATCATACAAGTGGAAATATTTGAGGATTACACAAATATTTAGCTCACAACCTATCCAGATCTGAGTATAATCCCTCACTGCTACTCATAGACAGTCAAAGGCTTCTCGCAAACCTTCTCCTCTACCCTCTAAGCCTCCTATTTCCTTGCGTAGTTTCTCCTGGGTCCTCATGCTGCCACCTGTGTGTAATTCCCTCACCTCACTAACCTCTTAAATAACTGCGCAATCCTAAAGGAGATAATTCCTTCTGCATGGATGAGTTTCCTATATAGGAAAATTCCTCCAACTGATAGTACATTGTCCCTTCCTCTGATATCAAATGGGTCTCTGACTGAACTAACATGCATGAGTTATTTATGAGAGAATATTTAGTTATCTGGAGAACACTAGTTGCATGCATGCATGCATTAACTAACTAAACTCACAATTAGTTCCTCCAACTGTTTGGAACTAATTTAACTGGACTTAACTCAGTTAACTGAGCTAACTAATTACAACTCAAATAAAACTCATCCTGATCTCCTTTAATCAAGGCATAACTTCCTCAATCAATGGAGAAATTGTTGCATGTCTTCACATAGACTTCATGTCTGATTTCCTACAACTAATTAACTCAAGATGAATTAATTAATTATTTTTCAAACAACTGCTAAGATCAAATTCAAATTTTAATTTAGGGACTAATTAAAATTGGAATCTATCCCAAAATGCTCTTTATAGCAATGTTATTTTTAGCACTTTCATTTTTCATTCCTTGTTTCTATGTCCAACACTGCTACCTGAAATGCTATTTATAGCAATGATATTTATAGAATTTCTATTTTTAGCATTTCTTGTTGCCATTTTCAACACTCCCTCTCAACAAGAAAGGCGTTCTACTCGAACCCGATCCTGAACCTTTGGAATGTTCTGCATCCAACACTTCTCCCAAGTGTTGTTGCTCTAGCAACTCTAGAAACAAAAAAAAATCTCCCAACTGACCTCCCTGTTGGGCTAGAAACACCCTCTAATGCTGAAGCTCCCTCTACTGCTAAAAAGTGCTCCTTCTGTGACCTCTGAGTTGTTGCAACACTCCATGCATCTCGCATCGTTGCACACCTCTTTGTGCCATCCTACACTGGTGCAACACTCCTGTGCCTCTCACATTGTTGCAGCTTGCTAGCTCTGCACTGTCTTGGGATTCCTGCACTGTAGCTCTCTCTACTGCTCCATCCGCATCTGCCTCTACCCACTTAGCCAGCCCTACTACTTCTCGTCGGGGCTCCTGTAGTAAGGTTTAATCAAAGAGATTAGGTACCTCAATGATCCTGCCCCTATTCCAGCCTTCTTGGGATTGTCACTCCACATCACCCCACCTCCTACCTGTATGTATGGATGCATGTGATCCCTCTGCCCACTTGGCTAGAAATGTCCCCCTACTCAAGGTCTCTGCATGAGTGAATGCCTCCACTCGATCTCCTCTCGGCTTCTCCAGTTGTGGCTGCTCCACAACCTCCTGAAACTGCTTCACCAATTGTGGCTCCTCAACAATTGTCTGAGACTTCTTCTAGCACTGCATGTTGAGAGGTAATGTACTCTCCCTCTCAACGACCAAGTCTCCATCAGTTGCCTTACTCCTCAAGGCTTTACATGCATCTTGAACCTCAAGAGCATACAGGTTCTTAACTCATGAACCGATCTGCTTCACCTGTCTTTGGTGATGTGTCTAAGGAAAGCCTTTCCCTTACTAAAGACTACATCATAGCCTTTGTCTTCCAGCATTGCGATCGATACCAAGTTTTTCCTCAGTCCTAGAACATACTTCACATCTGTCAAGGTAATACGAGCTCCATGCTCCCTCTGAAAAACAATTGTGCCTACTCTTGAGACACTATAATTTTCATCATTACCTATCGCTATGAGTATCTGGAGATCTTTCTCCTCCAAGGTACTGAACAAACTCTTATCGTTGGTCATGTGGAATGAAGCTCCACTGTCAAGAAACCAACCACATCCCACCATGGATGAAACCGTGCATGCGAAGAGGGTGAAATCCAACTTGAACTGTGAGGTCAATGCCTCACCTTCGGATCCTTCCTTGGATCCCATCTTCGATTTCTTCAATGGACAATTTGTTGCAAAATCGCCCATCTCATGACAATGAAAGCGTCACACTTTTGATTTGTCAAACTTCTTCCCACCATAGGAAGAACTCGATTTGGGATGAGAATCCTTCTCCTTCCATTTCTTTGCCTTACTTGCTAAGGCGCAATTTTCTTCATCCTCCTTGGATGAAGAACCATCTTTGGTGCTTCTTCTTCTCTCCTCCTGCATCAGATCCGACCAAAGTTGTTCCCAATCTACCAGTTTCTCTCTTCCATTTACCGAGTCTTGGTAGTTATGCCAACTCTTAGGAAGACTGAAGAGAGCAAGACTCACCATGTCATTATCGGTTATCGTGATCCATACACTTCCAAGCTCATCCCTGCAGGTGGTGAGCTTGTTCAGATATTTAGAGATCGTGTTGCCCTTTTCACACTTGATTTTTTGAAGCTTGTCTTTCAGCGCCAGCTTCCTCTTATAGTCGCTGTTATGATATAGATCTTTCAATGTTTTCCACATTGAAAACGGTGTCTCCTTCCCATGGAGGCTCGAGACAATGTGATCTCGAACTCCCTCCAAGAGGATCCTCCTCGCTTTAGCCACACATTTCTTCCATTCCGCCAATTCTATAGGATTAGTCGCTGCTGGCTTGGGGACTTCTTGATCAATGAATTCCTTTAGATCATTGTCCTCTAATACTGCTTCCATGTGATCCTTCCAGACTATATAATTTGAGCTACCATTGAGGGCATACTCGAGTCTTAAACCGTTGAACGCCATTGGGGAAATTTGAGATGTGATAAGAATTCGAATTCTATAATCAGGAACTTCAAACTTCGAGCTTCGAGCTTCTTTGTATACTGTTCTTCACTTTGATCACCTTTGCTTTGATACTATGTAGAATTTCCCACTATAGATCACTATATAATGCAATATACTAAAGAAAAATACTTGATCTACTTCTTCAAACAAACTTGCGGAACCTTAATCGATTATGAGAAAGATTAAATAGAACACCTATAATATATGAAGAAGAAATCATACACATGAAACGCAGAAGGATACTCTGGGGAAAGCCTCAGCTAAAAACCCCACTATCTATACTATCATACAAGTGGAAATATCTCAGGATTACACAAAGCTTTAGCTCACAAGCTATCCAACTCTCAGTACAATCCCTCACACACTGCTCATCAGCATCTGAAATAACTGCGCAATCCTCAAGGAGATAATTCCTTCTGCATGGATGAGTTTCCTATATAGGAAAATTCCTCCAACTGATAGTACATTGTCCCTTCCTCTGATCTCAACTGGTTCTCTAACTGAACTGACATGCATGAGTTATTTATGAGAGAATATTCAGTTATCTGGAGAACACTAGTTGCATGCATGCATGCATTAACTGACTAAACTCACAATTAGTTCCTCCAACTGTTTGGAACTAATTTAACTGGACTTAACACAGTTAATGGAGCTAACTAAATACAACTCAAATACAACTCATCCTGATCTCCTTTAATCAAGGGATAACTTCCTCAATCAATGGAGAAACTGTTGCATGTCTTCACATAGACTTCATGTTTGATTTCCTACAACTAATTAACTCAAGATGAATGAATTAATTATTTTTCAAACAACTGCTAAGATCAAATTTGAATTTTAATTCAAGGACTAATTAAAATTGGAATCTATCCCGAAATGCTCTTTATAGCAATGTTATTTTTAACACTTTCATTTTTCATTCGTTGTTGCTATGTCTAACACTGGTACCTGAAATGCTATTTATAGCAATGCTATTTTTAGCATTTCTTGTTGCCATTTTCAACAGGTTGTTCCAAATGGAAAGAGCTCAAGTATGGAATTTCCAAACTTGGAATAATAATAATAATCAAAGCAATAATACTTGGAAGCAAAAAGGCCCATCTAATGGGCATAGACCTCCAAATCCACTTGAGTCTGCCAATCTTGTGGATGATGCTCCGCCTTATTGTAAGGCCTGTAATGCTCTTCATGAAGAGGCTTCTTGCCATGTTGTCAAAATAATCATAGATGTAGAATGGCAGAGACGAGAAATCAAGCCAATGTTGTTGGTAAAGAATATAATTTATCTTAGGAAAATTAGGTAGAAGTTAAAGAGCACAGTCAAGAAGTTAGACCTTTTACATCTTCGTATAGTATCAATAAATTTGGCCATGAGAAGGATATGCAACTGAATCAAGTGCATGTAATCAAGAATATGCAAGAGAATCAGGCTCAAATTATTAAGAACATGGAACTTAACCGAGCTAGAATAATAGAAGATCACGTCAGGGAAATGAGTTCTATGCAAAACAAGTTGTTGGCTATAGAAGAAATAAAAACATTAAGGAAATGAAGATCATGGAAGTTAATTACTCTAATCAGATAGCCACCATGCAAAATCATTTGACCACCATAGAGAAAAATCGTGTCAAAGAAATGAACTCTATGCAAAATTATTTGACGGCCATAAAAGAAAATAATGATAAAGTGATAAAGACTATGGAATCAAGTCATGCAAAATAAATCAGTGCCATAGAAGTCAAGCATTCTGATCAAATGGTTTTTATTTAGAATAATTTGGACAAAATGGAAAGATCACATATTCAGAAGTTCCAAGTTAAGTCAGATAATAAAGAGCCATCAACAGATCATATGCCTCCAACTTCACTGAAGCAAGCTCCATCCTATTATAAAGAGGTCATTTTTTCCATTGAAAAGTGGTTAGTTGAAGGCGATTCGGATAAAAGAGAAGTTGAAAGAAATCAGGCACCCTTGACATAAAAGATGCATAAGAGAGGCATGACAGGAATATCTTGGATACTTAAAAAATTTCATCTGAAATTTTTCAAGATCAAGCAGAATGTTCCACATCATCAACAACACATCCCATCACAAAGAAAAGTATGAAGCAGAAGAGAAAAAGAAAGAATCATGATAAATCTAATGTCCATATACAACACAACATTGGGATAAGTCAGAGTCTTTCGATATGTTGGATTGGGCATGGCACATCAAATAAACAACCTATTGATCTTCTTGAAAGTCAGAAGATACTCAGTATGCACTATGTTGAACACATCTGATGCCATAGGGCATCCTCTGTATTGTATTCCTAACCCTACACCTTTTCATTTCAGCATTTCATTTCAGTTTTTAGATTTTTTTTCTTGTTAGCATAATTGTTACTTGTTACAAAGCTTCTATTTAATGTACTTAATGTTATATGATGATTTTTGGATTATATTTGGATGGATGCTACTTATACGATTTTGTGTGTTGCTTTGGTGCAGATTATGGATTCTCACATTCCTTCGGTGAAGCAACGTGTCCCCAAGTAGAGTTAGATGTTGACCACTTCGTGTCAACAACCCTATAGTTGTACACCCGTTTTTCGCAAAAGAGATTTCATTATTCAGATCATGCAGGATTCATCATCAATCTTCAGTTTGTTAGAGTTGTAAACCCATTCTGCATGTTTATAATGTAAATGATCCTAATAAGACCATCTATATATGTAACAACCTAGGTAATCCTACTTTTTTGGTGACGATTTCTATCCTAAGAGGAATTTTGTCTCACTGATTCATTGTGTTTCTAAGCACGGATGATCGATAGAGTTTTTCCCTCCAACCTAATCCCAAATCTATAGTAGATTTTGTCATCAAGATGTTAGGTAAGTCTTAGTGTTCTAGTCGAGTCTTCTGTAAAGTAATTTGGGAGTAATTTAAGCTAATTGGATAAATTGATTTATTAGAAATTATTGGGCTTGTTAGATCATATTTGAGTCTCATAATTGGGTAAATGATTGAGGGTCTGTAACGAACAAGATTTCCCCCTTCATGTATTAAATTGTAATATCTTATGTAAAAAATATTTTAGTGCATGGTCCTTCATATTTAGACACCATCGCTAAAATATTAGAGGCTTGGAAAAATTATTAATCCCCTCATGAGTCATTAATTCAATTTTCTAGCAAAAATAAATTAAAATCCTAAGCGAGAAATTTAATTAATTTTGTGTCCTAGAAAAAATTAATTGTCCAAAAGGTAAAATTCGTGGATCCTAGAGAAATTAATTTTTGGAGGTCCCCGACCACGTGCATATTTAAACTTTCAAGAGATTTTGGACCCTTGGGCCTTGGTAGTTAAGTCAAAGTCAATTTTTTAAGGAAATCAACTCAAAATAATTAATTTTGAGTTGATTAAGATTCAATTAAATGAAAAATTCGAATTTCCTCAAAAGATAAAATAATTTCGATGGAGGAGATTAAGAGATAATTAAATCTTTTTTAACGGTCGAGATTAATTTGACGAGGATCAAGCCAACTAATCATTGGATAATTAATCTATAAATTAGAGGTCATTTGTCATTTGAAATCATCCGATCGTTCGATTGTGTACTAGCACTTGAAGCTCTTGTAAATTTTTATGGAATAATAAAACGCAAAGTCTTTGGGGTTTTACTTGATGGTAGTGTTCCTCTCCGATATTTTATAGTAATGTGTGTTTAAATTCTTTTTGTTGATCTCATTTATAAGTTGTTGGTTAATAGTTCTTGTAGATCAATTTGTTGCACATGTATCTTGCTTAAATTGTTGGGTTTTAAGAAAACATTAAGACGTTTATTCGATTGGCAAGTATCTCCAATCTTTGAAGATTTAATCGTTATTTTATACCTCTATTAATTTGATGGCTTATATTTTAAGTGTGCAAAATTCATCTTTATTCATTGATTTTGGGCGTTTGGGGTAAGTCCTCGATTGGACTAGCCGACTCCTGAAACTTAAGATCTCGAGTGCATTCCAGGTTAAAACTCCAAGATTGTCTAATGGAATATATTTTGTAGGGATTTTTCTGGGCTAGTACCTAAAATTAAAAATAAAAATGTCTTCAAAATATTGTGCTAAATAGTTAGATCTGGCTATCAAGGGCCTGAAATCTATAGATATGGGAGCGGAGTCAGACTCATGATCATCAGATTTGACAGATCTATATTTTTAATTGTATAAATATTTCAAAATTTTAGATTTGACCTTCTACTTAGGGTTTTAATTTCATATTTCTATATATTTATATAGTGTTTCTGGGTTTTTGTTTGTTGTTTGTGCAGGTATAGAAGATCAGAGGATTTTTTAAGGAGATTTTTCAAGATCTGAGACAGATCTAGGCCGTGGAGGGAAAAGTCTTGTCTCAAAAAATAATTTGTTTATAGGGAAGGTTCAGATCTAAGGTTTTTCTGAGAACAAAGTTGAAGCATAAATATATCAGTTTGAAATATAAATTTGTGGGAAATTTTTAGGGCCCTTGGGCTACCATTTTTCTTCTCCTATTCGTTGCCTTGATGCTCCATCTTTTTGCTTCCTCTTTTCTCTGCCCCTTGCATTTTGAAACCCTTTCCAGTTCACTGTTAAACCCCTGTTGCTCTTCCCTCAGCGGATCAAACATTGCTCTTTTTCTAATTTGCAAACCCTCTTTCCTCTACCTGTGTTTTTATTTCTCACCTTTTTTTATGTGTTTTCCTTCATCAAACCCTCTCACGCAGTATTCTTCCTTCTTTGTGTCATTTCCTCCTATGGCCCTAGCTCTTCCCTCCATTCCTCACTGCTCCGTACGTCCCTTCTTCCTTGTTGCCATTTTCCTCTGCTTGAGTCCCCTTCTCTGCGTTGTTTCCTTTCCTGCGGCCCTAGCTCCATCACTATTCTCCCCTTTGACTTGCGTTAACTCATTCTCCCTCCTCGTTGCCCGATGCCTTCAACCTGCATACAATGCTCCATCTCCCATCGCATTATTTCAAACTCACCCTCGACTTTGCCTCTTTCGCATAGTTACATTCGATTTTTTGTTTAAGATAAGCTTTGGGATTTTAAAAGAATCAAAATTTCTTCATAAGCTCTTACCTTAAAGCATTAATTCGAATTTCATGTTGAATTTTTGGGTTTGGCCTTTATAAAATTAAAATTTATAACGCTTGATTTAGAATTTTTAAGTGGCATTTGGACCAAAAAAATTAAAATTTAAAAATTTTCCACATTAGATTTAATTTGGCCTTTTCAATTTTTTTAAAATTTTTTATTCACAAACATTACCACATTTAACTTTAAAGGATTTTTAAAGAGTGACAAAAATTTGCTTTAAAATTTTAATTCCTTTTGAGTTTATGTCATAAGGGTTTTGGGGCGCATGAACTTAAAAAAAAATTGTGGTAAAAATTTTAAACAAATTTATATAGTCAAGGCAACTTAATTTTTTGATATTTCTAAAGTTTGGCTATAGGAAAAAATCAATATTTTCTGGATTGGAGTTACTTAAGAAAATATTTTAATTCTATAATTGCTTTGAAGTGCTTATTCAATTAGCATTTAAATTTCATGGCTTTTCCTGGTAATTAAATATTGAAATTTAAGTGGTTAGGCCTTCATTTATTTACGTGCTTAAGCTAAGTTTCATAATCATTGGCATTGGGTTTTAATTTTTTGTGCTTGTTATCTATTGGGATCACTCATTGTTTTAAAGGAAAAATAATTCTAAGTGTGGAATTATTTACATGAACTATTGGATATTTATTGCATATTTAAATTTGAGAATTTTCAAGTAATTGTCATCAGTATTTCTATTGAATACTCTATCTTGGACTTGTGGAAAATTGTATAACTTACTTCCTAAATTGAGTCTTTTGAGCATCTACATAATTGGCATTATCTTGGAAAATTCGTAGGGAAAGGGTGATCTTGAAGGATATGAAGATAATTGTGAAGACTTTTGAGCTATAATTGCATTGGAAAGAATCTACATAAATTGATCAGCTTCTGATTTAATTTCATATTGGGCATAATACTGTGATATTTTAAGCACGTTGTTGAGTTTAAATTTTTAAGAAGTTTATCTTTCAGTCACTTTCTTGTGAAGTGAATATTTATTTTGGAAATTAAATGCTTTGGCATATAAATCAAAAATAAATTGTCATATAAGCGCTTTCTATCCTTGATCTAGCTTCATCTCGCTCCATCTTCTAATCATCTTGTGCATTTGCATATTAAGTTAGTCTTGCATAATTAAAATCTACTTCCAAGCATAAGCTTGGTCGATAGAAAGATAGGTACCCATCCATCTTTGCTTGAGAAGCTTGTTTCTCCTAGTACTTAAAATAGTGACCTTACAGTCGTCAGAGCCACAGATCTCTGCAGCACCAGAGGCACTAGGTATGTTATATTTTCAGGAGAGGTTTTGTTAATCACACCTTAGTGTGTTTCACCTTATCTTCTCTCTGCCACTTACTACAGAATCAGGCTCAATACAAAAAAGATCGAAGGGTTAAAACTTAGATAGGCATTTAACTAAAATTAACCAAGATTCTTGCATCTCACATTAGTTTTAGGATTTGCATTTCATATAATATAGTTATTCATCCAAGCAACAATTGCTCGCCAATTACGTGGTCCTAAATTTCCTAGCAAGACAGTTGACTCCATAAGGTGTTGGTATCAATCATCTCAATCTAATTGAATCCTATAAGTCTTGCTAAATCTAAAACGAGTACTTGGTCGATTAACTGTGTCTCCCGAACTGGTTGGTTCCCAACTAGTTCTCCTTCACTCCATTTATGTAGGGTTTACCCCCCTTAGTCTGCTATTGGGAGACAACTTAAACAAAAAGATTGGGGATCAGGGTGAAAACAGGTACCTGAGCAGGTTCACACAATGTCGTGATGAACTTGGCGGTGTTGGTGTTATTATTATAGAATATGATTTGGTAAGCCTAGCCCTTATAGGCCTTCCCATGAGATGGCATAACTACCAAGATTCAGTGAACGGGAGGGAGAAACTATCAAATTAGGAACACTTATGGTATGATTCGGTACATGAGGAGATAAGGTGGAATACGAGAGATGGAAGTTTATCCAAGTGTGAGGATGAGGAAAGTTATGCCTTGGCTGGAAAGGAAAAGAAGGGGAAAGGGAAAATATCACAATCCAAACCATAGTCCAGTCAAGGGGGAAAGAAGAAATACTTTTCCAAAATTAAATGCCTCAATTGTCATGAATTTGGGATTATGCCATGAAGTGTCCACACAAGAAGACAAGCAATAAGACCTCAGGAGGAGTGGCTGGTGAAGCTTTGGCTTCACAGTTTGAGCTTGACTTCACCATTATCACATGCATAGTGAGCACAATGATGGGGAGCGCATGGTACTTGAACAATGGTGCCTCATTCCACATGACAAGAAACGGGGAATTTTTCAGTGACCTGGAGGATAAATACCTCTAAATGCACATCAAGATGGGAGATGATGGAAGGCATAGTACGACTGGTATTGGTATAGTTACTTTTCAAAGGGAGTATAGCTCCCTCTCAAACTCATGGATGCCATGTTTGTTCCGGGCCTAAAGAAAAATCTCATCTCAATTTCTATGTTGGAAGGCTATGGTTACGATGTGATATTTAGCAAAGGGAAAGAATTCCTAAGACACATAGCCATAGGACAGGTGAAGCTGATTGAGGTTTATGTGAAGAACCTATACAACCTAGATGTGGAAGATTGTGTTGCAATAAGCACGAATGAAGAGAAGGTGCAGAGTCACGATGTGAGTGAACTATGGAATAGAAGACTTGGCCATTTGGATCATGGTACCTCAAATATTATGCAATAGATAACCATAGGCCTCCCCAAAGGATCACTTGATTAGCAAGATACATGCAAAGGGTGTACCTTGGGGAAGTACACATAGCCTCATTTCATGATCGGGACAACAAAGCACATGCAGTCCTTGAAAGGATCCACTATGATGTATGTGAACCTTTCTTGACAAAATCCACTATTAGGAAAAAATATTATGTTATATTTGTAGATGAATTCTCATGGAAGTGCTGGATCTTCTTCATGTGTAAGAAGGATGAAACATTCTCTAAGTTTGTAGAATTCAAAGCACTAGTAGAGAAGGAAACTAGTAAGAAGGTGACAGCTCTCAGGAGAAATAATGGAGGTGAGTATGTGTCAAATGAATTTAAAAAACATTGTGTAGAAGAAGGCATTCAACGAGAGCTGGAAACACCCCACACCCCATAGTAGAAGGGGGTGGCTGAGAGAAAGATCCATAGTGTTGTGGGATCAATGAGGGCGATGTTTTTAATGACCAAGGCCTACCACTGCATTTGTGGGCAGATGCATGCAACACAATAGTATACTTGTGAAACCAGATTCTTCATCAGATTATAGAATGATTACACTGGAGGAGGATTTCTTGGGGAGAAAGTCAGATGTGTCTCAGTTCAAGGTCTATTGAAAATGTAACGAGAAAATCTAGTTTTTACTTTGCCTTGGTCAAACTAGATTAAAATTCGAATTTAAATTTTAGTAAAATACTTGGAGGTAGTTAATTGAGGTGACATGGCACTTGTCACTCATTTAATTTAGTTAATTCAAGTAGGAGACACTTGAGTTCAGTTTATTATGATTGATTGCTAAATTCTAGCAATCTATTTAAGTTAATTTGACTTATTATGAGTTTAACTAGTTCTAACTATTAGAGAACTAGTGGAGGGTCCAGTAGTTGGGTGTGTACCTCAGGGATCAACCAATTAACTCATCAATCATCCCATAATAATTGATGCATACAGGAAACTCGAGTTACCTAGTTGAGATTGGAGTTCAAGGGAAGTGTACTATCAGTTTTAGGCAATTCCAAATTGTACAGGTGGTGCATGCAGCGAAAGAAGGGCCTACAGGAACTGTGCAATTCCCAATGAGAAATTTCTCTAATTAATAGGGGCTAATTCCTAATTGAACATTAAAAGGAAATAGGGACTTGGATAGGTAGGAAAATTGATTAAGTGTTGGCTGAGGTCAGTCTGTGAAGCAGTGAGATAGACTATACTAGTGTAGAGGTTACTCAGGCTTGAGCAAATTTTGTATTTCTTCTCTATTTTTTAATTAATTAAATATAGATAGGAAGTGTTTTTTAGTAGTTTCTTTCCCCTAAATAATTCTCTGTGTTTGTGTATTGCTTTCCCCTTTCTCAATCATGACACATATGAGTAGAGTATATTCAAGTTTATGTTTTAGTAAATTACATGTGCAATTTTTAATCTACATAGGAATTTGTACATGGTATCAGAGCAGGATTCACAATAGAGAAGAGAATTCGAAGTTGTCTTTACAGGAGGATCAATTATTTAGAGCTAGCAGGATGTATTTCTATGGACTGAGGCTTCAGTATGCCCTTGAAGCTCACATTTTGTTGCTTGGAAGGATAGGATGGAGGCAGTTCTAGAGGATAATGGGTTGAAGTATTCATAGATATTGAGATTCTAAAACCACCAGTAGTTGATGTTCAAGATCTAGAAGAATGGAAGAAGTGTGTAGCCAAGGTGAGGAGAATCATATTGCAAGGTGTGAAGGATCACATAGTCTCCAATATCCATGGGAAAGAAACCCCGTATGCAATGTGGAAAGAACTGATAAAGATGTTCTAGAACAGTAGCAACCACAGGAAGCTGGCACTCAAAGACAAGCTTCGAAATATCAAGATGAAAAAGAATGAATCTATTCAATAGTACCTGAGTCGGTTAACACAATGTCATGATGAAATTGGAGGATTTGGGGTTACTGTTGTGGAGGATGATCTCGTAAACCTAGCTCTTCTAGGCCTTCCCAAGAGCTAGCACAACTACCAAGATTCAGTAAATAGGAGGGAAAATCTACCAAATTGGGAAAACCTTTGATCGGATTTGGTACAGGAGGAGATAAGGCAGAATACTAGAGATGGAACCTTATCCAAGGTTGAGGATGAGGAGAATTCTGACTTGTCTGGAAAGGCAAAGAAAGGGAAATGGAAGAAATCCCAATCCAAAGGAGAATCCGGTCAAGGGGGAAAGAAGAAAGACTTGTCCAAAATCAAGTGCTTTCATTGTCATGAACTAGGACACTATACCACGAAGTGTCCACACAACAAGGTAGGAAAGAATCCCTCAAGAGGAGATGAAGGTGAAGCTTTGGCTTCACATTTTGAGCTTGATTTCACCCTCATATCTTGTATGGTTAGTATGGTGATGGGTAGTGTGTGGTATCTAGATAGTGGAGCCTCATTCCATATGATGCAAAACCGTGAATTCTTCAGTGACTTGGAGGAGAAGGACCTCCACATGCACATCTAGATGGGATATGATGGAAGGTATAATTCGATTGGTATTGGTATAGTTAATTTTCAGAGGGAATATGTCTCCCCTCTAAAACTCAAGGATGTCATCTTTGTTCCAAGTCTTAAGAAGAATCTCATTTCAGTTGCTATTTTGGAAGACCATGGCTACGATGTGATATTTAGAAAAGGGAAGGCTTTCCTAAGACACATTGCCATGGGACAAGGAGAGGATCAAGGTTCGTGTGAAGAACCTTTACACATTATATGTGGAAGACTATGCAACATTGAGAACAAAAGTAGAGAAGGTGCAGAGCCAAGATATCAGTGAATTATGGCATAAAAGACTTGGCCATTTTCATCATGGCACTTTGAAGATCATGCAACATATTTCTACAAGACTTCCCAAAGGAGCACTAGAGTAGCGACATACATGCAAAGGGTGTACTTTGGGGAAGTACACAAAATCCACCTTCAATGATTAGGACAATAAAGCACAAGAAAACCTTGAAAGAGTTCACTCTTATGTTTGTGGACCTTTTTTGACAGCCCCCACTTCCAAGCACATGTATTATGTAATACTTGTAGATGATTTCTCACATAAGTGGTAAATATTATTCATGCAGAAGAAAGACTAGACATTCTCCAAGTTTGTTGAATTTAAAGCAGTTGTTGAGAAATAGATGGGAAAGAAAGTGAAGGCTCTTAGGAGAGATAATGGAGGTGAGTATGTATCGAATGAGTTTAAAAAATTTTGTGCAAAGAAAGGCATTCGACAAGAGTTGACAACACACGAGCCCCCACAATAGAATGGGGTGGTTGAGAGAAAGAATTTTTTTTATGTGGGAGCAGCAAGGGTGATGTTTCATGACCAAGGCCTACCACTACAATTTTGGGTTGAAGCATGAAACGCAATGGTCTATTTTCATAATAGGAGTCCTCGTTGAATTCTTGGCATGAGTACACTAGAGGAAGCTTTTTCAGGGAAGACACCATATATGGCACACTTCAGGATCTTTGGATCATTATTTTATAGTCATGTTTCCAAGGAATCAAGGAAAAATCTAGAGCCAACAACAAAATTGGGCATATTTGTGGGGTATACAGAAACACCTCATAGCTGTTGTGTGTACTTGCCATCTCTCAGGATGACAATTGTTCGTAGAGATGTGAAGTTTGATGAGGAGAAGGAAACGAGATTTTCTCTTGAGATGGAGCTTCAGTTTCATTCAGTTGAGGAGATTTTAGCTCCAAAAGAAGAGCCTTACAAAGTTGTGGAGCAACCATACAAAGAGGTGTAGAGAGTGGATACATCCATTCAAGAAAAGATATCAAGAGATCGTGTGAAATGGACCAGGGAATCTGATAGATTATTGCATGATGTTAGAGAGAATGTGGGAGCACCCACATCACAACGCAGCAAAAGGATGGCACCGGATTAGTACAATGGCTACATGGCTCTAATGATTGAGATTGTAGAGACTAAGCCATCCTCATTTTTAGATCTACTAGTACGGGTTGAATCTATTGTAGAGGAATATGATTTCATTATTAGAAATAATGTTTGGGAAGTGGTCCCAAGACCAAGGGAAAAAATAGTGATGGGTTCGAGATGGATCTACAAGGAGAAGCAAGCAGTAGACAAACGCATCGAGAAACACAAGTACATATTTGTGGCCAAGGGGTCCTCTCAAGTGGAGGAATTGACTATGAAGAGACCTTTGCTCCAGTAGCAAGGTACTCTTCGATCAGATCAATTCTAGCACTTACAACACAAATGTGATGGAAGATCCATCAGATTGATGTGAAGAAAACATTCGCCAATGGAGTTATTGAGGAGGAGGTGTACATTGAACAACCAGAAGGTTTTGAGACCTTTGACAGAGAGTCACATGTGTGCAAACTCAAGCGAGTGTTGTATGGATTGAAGCAAACACCCCACGCTTGGTACACTAGGATCGAAAACTATCTCACCAGGTTGGGCTTCACCAAAAATGAAATAGATGCAAACCTTTCACATATTGTTGTTGAAGGTAAATTATTGATTATGGTGTTATATGTCAATGATTTAATTTTAACAAGTGATGAGAAGTTGATTAGCTCTTGCAAAGAGGATCTTGCAAAAGAATTTGAGAGGAAGAACATGGGGCTAATGCATTATTTCCTCGGTTTAGAAGTATGGAAAGGATATGGGGAATTGTTTATCTCTTAAGGCAAGTATGCCGATGAGATACTGATTTCTACATGGAGAGTAGAAAACCCATGGACACTCCTCTAGTAGGAAGTTGGAGGAAAGAGGATGCCACTTCAGGTGAGGAAGTGGAGGCTACCATTTAGAGGAAGCTTGTGGGTTCACTTATGTATTTGGTGAACACACAACTAGACATGTGTTGTGCAGTTAAACAACTTAGTCAAGCAATGGTTAAGCCAACCAAACTGTATTGGAAGGAAACAAAGCATGTTTTGAGATACCTAAAAGGGACCAGTCAGTTTGGTCTTGGGTAGAAACATAATGAGGGAGTGAAGTTGCAAGGCTTCATGGATGCAGATTGGGCAAGGAGTCCATCAGATAGGAAGAGAACATCAAGAGGAATTTTGAGTGTTGGGTCAACAACGATTTGTTGGTATATTAGGAAACATATATCTGTTGCACTCAACTCAACAGAAGCATAGTACATGGTTGTAAGTCAAGCAGCATGTGAGGTGATCTGGATGAGAAAATTTCTTGTTGGTTTATTTGGTCAGATGATGGATCCTACTATGATTTATTGTGATAATCAGAGTTGTATCAAACTCTCTAAGGATCCTGCATTTCATGATCGATTTAAGCATATCGACATCGAGTATCACCATCTACGAGATTGGGTGCATAGGGGGATCATGTTGTTGGAGTACATTCCTACATAGGAACAAGATGAAGATATTTTGACAAAGGATTTGTCAAAGGGAAAATTCAAGTTCCATAGAGTCAGGATAGGCGTATGAGATAATCCCTTTCTTGTTGAGAGTGAGCGCTGAAAATGCATAAGAAAATCTAGTTATGACTTTGCCTTGGTCAGACTAGATTAAAATTCGAATTTCAATTTCAGTAAAATACTTGGATGTAGTTAACTAAGGTGACATGGCACTTTTCACCTAGTTAACTTTGTTAATTCAAGTAGGAGACACTTGATTTCAATATAGTATGATTGATTTCTAATTTCTATCTATCTATTTCAGTTAATTTGAGCTATTGTGAGTTTAACTAGTTCTAACAGTTAGAGAACTAATGGAGTGTCCAATAGTGGGGTGTATACCACAATGATCAACGAGTTAAATCATCAATAAACCCAGAATAATTGATACATGTAGGAAACTTGAGATACCCAGTTGATATTAGAGTTAAAGGGAAGTGTACTATCAGTTGTAGATAATTCCAAATTGTACCGGTGGTGCATGCATTCAGAGAAGGGCCTACAGGAATTGCGCAATTCCCAATGAGCAATTTCCATAATTACTAGGGGCTACTTCCTTATTGAACAATGCAAGGAAATAGGGTCTTGGGCAGGTAGGAAAATTGGTTAAGTTTTGGCCAAGGTCAGACTGTGAAGCAGTGATATAGACTATAGTAGTGCATAGGTTGCTCAAGTTTGAGAAAGCATTGTATTTGTTCTCTATTTTTTGATTAATGAAATACAGATAGGAAGGAATTTTGAGTAGTTTCTTTCCCCTAGATAATTATTCGTGTTTTTGTATTGATTCATGTCGCATTTTTATGATTTCCTTTCTCGATCGTGAATTGATTTCCGCAGATGATTATAATATATTCAAGTTTTATGTTTTAGTAAATTACACGAGAAGTTTTGAATATACATAGGAGTTTCTACAAGATCTTTGGAGCATTTGTTGACTGCCATGTCTCCAAAGACTCCAAGAAGAAGCTTGAGCCAACAACTGAGTTGGGGGTATTTGTGGGTTACATAGAAACTCCTTAAAACTACCATCTGTACTTACCATCCCTCAAGATGACAATTGTTCGAAGGGATGTGAAGTTTGATGAGGAGAAGGAAATGACATGTTCTCTTGAGAGGGAGATTTAGTTGCAACCAGATCAAGATATTCTGGCTCCAAAGGAGGAATCTCAGGAAGTTGTGGAGCAACCACAAGTTGAGGAACAAAGAGTGGAGACAACCACTCAAGTAGAAACATCCAGAGAAGGAAGAAAATGAACCAGAGAAGATGAGAGGCTATTGCATGACACTAGAGAGACTGTGGGAGCACCCAATTCTCAGCGAAGGCATAGAAGGTCACCTAATAAGTATATTGGCTACATGAGTCTGATGGTTGATTTAGTTGAGACTGAGCCATCCTCTTTCGTGGATGTAGTAGAGAAACATGTATGGGTTGATGCAATGGTAGAGGAATATGATTCCATTGTAAAAAACAGTGTTTGGGAAGTGGTCCCAAGACCAACAAATAAATCAGTGGTGGGTTCGAGATGGCTATTCAAAGTAAAGCATGCGAAAAATGAAAGCATATAGAAGTGTTGAAATGTGGCAACAAGAATATTCCAATTTTAATTTGTCCTTGAATTAAAATTGAGAATTAAAATTCGAATTTAGTCTCACCAGCTACTTGAAAAATAATTAATTAATTTATCTTGAGTTAATTAGTTGGAGAAATTCAAGCTAGAAGTTTTTGTAAAGTCATGCAACAGTTATCACTTTGATTAAGGAAATTATTCCTTAGTTAAGGAGATAAGGATGAATTGTATTTGAGCTGTAATTAGTTAGCTCAGTTAACTGAGTTAAGTCCAGTTAAATTAGTTCCTAACAGTTTTAGAAACTAATTGTGAGCTCAATCAGTTAATGCATGCATGCATGAAACTAGTGTACTCCAGATAACTGAATATTCTCTCATAAATAACTCATGCATGTCAGTTCAGACAAAGACCCAGTTGAGATTAAAGGTAGGGACAATGCACTATTAGTTGAAAGAATTTTCCTATAAGAAAATCTCTTGCATGCAGAAGGAATTCATTCCTTGAGATTTGTGCAGTTTTACAGTGTGTTGGATTAGTGTCACACAAGGTTACAGGTGGAACACCCAGGGAAAATAGCGCAAGGAAATAGGAGGCTTGGAGGACAGAGGAGAAGGCATATGAGTTGTCTAGTCTGTCTATGAGTAGTGTGAGGGAATGTACTGAGAGTTGGATAGTTGTGAGAGCTAAAGCTTTGTGTAATCCTGAGATATTTCCACTTGTATGATAAAATAGATAGCTGGGTTTCTAGCTGAGGCTTTCCCCAGAGTATTCTTCTATGTTTCATGTGTATTTATTCTTCTTCTCTGTTATATGTGTTCTGCTTGATCTTGCTCAAATCTATTAAGCTTCTGCAAGTTTGATTGTAGAAGTAGATTAAGTATTTTGATTTAGTCTATTGCATAATCATGTTAATCTATAGTGAGAATTTCTACATGGTATCAAAGGAAAGGTGATCAGAGCTGTGAACAGTATACTGAGAGGGGAAATTCAAAGTTTGAAGTTCTTGATTGGAGGTACAAAATCAAATTCTTATCACACCTCAAAGTTCACCAATGGTGTTCAATGGATTGAGACTCGAGTATGCACTGGATGGCAGCTCGAATTACATTGCATGGAAGCGGTATTAGAAGAAAATGGTTTGAAGGAGTTCATTGATCAAGAAATCCCCAAGCCAGCTGTAGCTAATGCACAAGAACTGGCTGAATGGAAGAAGTGTGTAGTGAGGGCAAGAAGGATTCTTTTGGAGGGAGTTCAAGACCATATTGTCTCGAGTCTCCATGGGAAGGAAACTCCATTTTCAATGTCGAAGACATTGAAGGACCTATATCAAAATAGTAGCGACCAGAGGAAACAAGCACTCAAGGATAAGCTTCGGAAAATCAAGTGTGAGAAGGGCGACACTATTTCTACATATCTGAACAAGCTCACCACTTGCAGAGATGAGCTTGGTAGTGTGGGAATAACGATAGCCGATGATGATATGGTGAGTCTTGCTATCCTCGATCTTCCAAAGAGCTTGAATAGCTACCAGGACTTTGTGAATGGAAGAGAGAAACTGTCGAATTGGGAACAATTGTGGTCGGATCTGATGCAGGAGGAGATTAGGAGGAGCACTAGAGATGGTTCTTTGTTTAAGCATGATGATGAAGAAAATCTAGCCTTAGAAAGTAAGGCAAGGAAAGGGAAAGGGAAGGCTTCCCATTCCAAATCGAGTTCTTCTCATGGAGGGAAGAAGATTGAAAAATCTAAAGTGAAATGCTTTAATTGTTATGAGGTGGGCCATTATGCAACTAATTGCCCATTGAAGAAATCCAAGAAGGGATCCTCGAAAGGATTAGAAGGTGAGGCACTGGTCTCTCAGTTCAAATTGGATTTTATCTTCATCACATGCATGGTTTCATCAATGGTGGGTTGTGTTTGGTATTTGGACAGTGGAGCCTCATTCCACATGGCTGGCGATAAAAGTTTATTCAATACCTTGGAGGAGAAAGACCTCAAGATGCACATAGAGATGGGCGATGATGGAAAGTATTGTGTTTCAGGGGAGGCACAGTTTCTTTTCAGAGGGAGCATGGAGCTCCTCTCACCCTAACTGATGTAAAGTATGTGCCTGGACTGAAGAAGAACTTGGTATCGGTCGCGATGTTGGAGGACAAAGGCTACGATGTTGTCTTCTGTAAAGGAAAGGCATTCTTGAGACACATTGCCATGGGTTAGAACAAGAGGATTTGGATTCGAGTGAAGAATATTTATAAGCTATAGGTAGATGACTGTGTTGCATTGAGTTCGAAAGAAGAATTGGTGCAAAGCCAAGACATTGGCGAGTTATGGCATAGGCGGTTGGGCCACTTGCATCATGGGGCCTTGAAGATAATGCAACAGATCTCTACCGGACTTCCCAAAGGTAAACTTGAGCAAGTGGACACATGCAAAGGTTGCACCTTGGGAAATTATGCCAAGTCTTCCTTTGATGATCGAGACAGTCGAGCTGAAGCAATCATGGAGTGAGTTCATATTGATGTGTGTGGACCATTCTCGACAACATCCATCGTGAAACAAAGGTATTATGTGATTTTCATTGATGATTTTTCTCTTAAATGCTGGATCTATTTCATGCAGAAGAAGAATCAGACCTTCTCAAAGTTTTGTGAGTTCAAAGCTTTAGTTGAGAAAGAATCAGGGAAGAAGTTCAAGGCCTTGAGCAACGACAATGGTGGAGAGTATGTCTCTCAAGAGTTTAAGGACTTCTGTTTAGCGGAAGGAATTAAACGCGAGTTGAAGGAACCTCATAACCCACAACAGAATGGGTGGCCAAGAGGAAGAACAGAACGATTGTGGGGGCAACTCAGGAGATGCTGCATGACCAAGGCCTACCATTTCATTTATGGGCTGAGGCATGCAACACAATGGTCTATTTGTAGAATAGAAGCCCACATCGCATACTTGGGATGAAGACACCAGAGGAATCTTTCTCCGGGAAGAGATCAGATGTGGGTCACTTCATGATCTTTGGCTCATCGGTATATTGCCATGTGACCAAGGACGCCAGGAAGAAACTTGAGCCAACAGCTAAGTTGGGAATACTTGTGGGGTACAGTGATACACCTCACAACTATTGGGTGTACTTTCCTATCAGTCAGAAGACATTAGTTCATAGAGAGGGAGATCCAACTACATGTTGTGAAGGAACTTTTGGTTCCTAAAGAGGGGAGCCTCAGACTGATGCGGAGCAGCCACATGCAAAGGTTACGGGAGTGGAGACATCCACTCAAGCAGAGTCTTCCAGAGAGGGATGAAAGCGCACAAGAGAAGATGATAGATTGTTGTCGGATGTGAGAGAGAATGCGGGAGAACCATCTTCTCAGCGCAGACAAAGGAGGTCACCTGATAGGTACACTAGATACATGTCCCTTGTTGGGGAATGTGTTGAGACCGAGCCATCTTCCTTTGAGGAAGCAGTGCAACAACTGATTTTGGTTGATGCTATGGAGGAGGAGTATGACTCCATAGTTTGGAACAGTGTTTTGGATGTGGTTCCAAGACCAAAGAACAAGTCAGTTGTGAGTTCATGTTGGATTTACAAGGTAAAGAAAGCTATTGATGGTAGTGTGGAGAAACATAAGGCAAGATTTGTTGCCCTTGGTTTCTCATAGGTCAAGAGGATTGACTATGATGAGACTTTTGCTCCTGTAGCAAGGTACTCATATATCAGATTGGTGTTGGCACTATTAGCACAGATGGATCGGAATATCCATCAGATGGATGTGAAGACTGCATTCCTCAATGGAAAGATTGAGGAAGAGGTGTGCATAGAGCAGCCGAAAGGTTTTGAGACCTTTGATTGTGAGTCACATGTGTGCCAACTGAAGAGAGCTTTGTATAGGTTGAAGCAAGCACCTTGTGCTTGGTACACCAGGATCGACAACTACTTCACCAGGTTGGGCTTCACAAAGAGTGAAGCGGATGTGAACCTATACCACGTCATGGTAAAAGGTAAGAAATTGATCATTTTTCTTTATGTTGATGATCTCATATTAACAGGTGATGATCAGTTGATCATGTCTTGCAAGGAGGACCTTGCAAGAGAATTCGAGATGAAAGACATGGGTCTCATGCACTACTTCCTTGGCATGGAAGTGTTGCAGAAGGATGGGGAGTTGTTTGTGTCTTAGGGAAAGTATGCCAACGAGATACTCAGGAGATTCCACATGGAGAAGTGCAAGCCCATGCAAACTCCTCCAGTAGGTAACTAGAGGAAGGAGGATGCTACTTCAGGAGAAGTAGTAGAGGCTACTATGTATCGGCAGCTTGTGGGTTCATTAATGTATTTAGTGAAAACGTGACCAGATTTGTGCTATGCGGTGAACCAGCTGAGTCAAGCTATGGTTCAGCCTACCAAGATGTTTTGGAAGGTAGCTAAGCATGTTTTGAGATACCTCAGAGGCACATCTCAGTATGGATTATGTACAGATGGATAAAGGGAGTGAAGCTACAGGGCTTCACAGATGTAGATTGGGTAGGGAGTCCATCATATTGGAAGAGCACATTAGGATGAATTTTCAACCTTGGGTCAACTGTAGTTTCTTGGTACAATAGGAAACAAAGGTTAGTTGCACTCATCTCAGCAGAGGCTGAATACATGGCTGCAAGTCAGGCAGCATGTGAGGCCATTTGGATGCAGAAAATTCTAGCTGGTTTGTATGATCAAAGGATGGATCCAACTGTGATCTATTGTGATAATCATAGTTGTATCAAACTCTCTGAGAATCCAGTATTTCATGATAGGTCCAAGCACATTGAAATTCAGTATCATCATCTCAAAGACTATGTGGCAAGGAGGATCATGTTGTTGTAGTATATTTCAACCGAGGAGCAAGATGCTGACATTTTGACTAAGGCATTGTCAAAGTGTAAATTCGAGTTCCATAGAGACAAGATCAGGGTGGAAGATAATCCATTTCTTGTTGAGAGGGAGTGTTGAAATGTGGCAACAAGAATATTCCAATTTTATTTTATCCTTGAATTAAAATTTAGAATTAAAATTCGAATTTAGTCTCACCAGCTGCTTGAAAAATAATTAATTAATTCATCTAGAGTTAATTAGTTGGAGAAATTCAAGCTAGAAGTTTTTGTGAAGTCATGCAATAGTTATCGCCTTGATTAATGAATTTATCCCTTAGTTAAGGAGATAAGGATGAGTTGAATTTGAGTTGTAATTAGTTAGCTCAGTTAACTGAGCTAAGTCTAGTTAAATTAGTTTATAACAGTTTGAGGAACTAATTGTGAGTTCACTCAGTTAATGCATGCATGCATGAAACTAGTGTACTCTAGGTAACTAAATATTCTCTCATAAATAACTCATGCATGTCAGTTCAGACAAAGACCCAGTTGAGCTTAAAGGCAGGGACAATGTACTATCAATTGCAAGAATTTTCCTATAAGAAAATCTCTTGCATGCAGAAGGAATTCATTCCTTGAGATTTGTGTAGTTTTACAGTGTGTTGGAGCAGTGTGTGGGATCATTGTCACACAAGGTTACAACTGGAACACCCAGGGAAACCAACACAAGGAAATAGGAGGCTTGGAGGACAGAGGAGAAGGCATATGAGTTGTCTAGTCTGTCTATGAGTAGTGTGAGGGATTGTACTAAGAGATGGATAGCTGTGAGAGCTAAAGCTTTGTGTAATCCTGAGATATTTCCACTTGTATGATAATACAAATAGCAGGGTTTTTAGCTGAGGCTTTCCCTAGAGTATTATTCTGCATTTCATGTGTATTGATTCTTCTTCTCTGTTATATGTGTTCTACTTGATCTTGCTCAAATCTAGTAAGCTTCCGCAAGTTTGATTGTAGAAGTAGATTAAGTATTTTGTTTTAGTCTATTGCATAATCATGTTAATCTACAGTGAAAATTTCTACAAGAAGTATAAGGATAGATTTGTGGCCAAGCGATTCTCTCAAGTTGATGAAATTGACTATGAAGAAACCTTTGACCAATCACAAGGTATTCATCCATTATATATATACTTTCTTTGTCAACTCAGATGGGATGGAAGATCCACTAGATGGATGTAAAGACAACATTTCTCAATGGAGTTATTGAGGAAGAGGCATACATTGAGAAACCAAAAGGTTTTGATACCTTTGATCAAGAGTCGCATGTGTGTAGACTCAAGCAAGCATTGTATGGCCTCAAGAAAGCACCCTTGTGCTTGGTACATTAGGATCGAAATCTATCTCACCAGTTTGGGCTTCACCAAAAGTGAAGTAGATGCAAACCTTTATCATATATTAGCTAAAGGTAAATTGCTGATTATTGTATTATATGTTGATGATTTTATTTTAATGGGTTATGATAAGTTGATTAGTTCTTGCAAGGAGGACCTTACAAGAGAATTTAAAATGAAGGACATGGGACTCATGCACTACTTCCTCGGATTGGAAGTATGGCAAGGAGATGGGGAACTGTTTGTCTCTCAAGGCAAGTATGCTAACGAGATAATGAAGAAGCTTGACATGGAGAGTAGCAAACCCATGGAGACACCTCTAGTGACCAGTTGGAGAAAAGAGGATGCTACTACAAGTGAAGTAGTGGAGACTACCATCTATTGGCATCTTGTGGGTTCACTTACATATTTGGTGAAAACTCAAACAAATATGTGCTATGAGGTCAACCAAGTTAGTCAAGCCATGGTTAGTCCAACCAAATTGTTTAGGAGGGAAGCTAATCAAGTTCTAAGGTACCTTAGAGGCACCACCTGATTTGGACTATGGTACATACAGATAGAGGGAGTGAAGCTATGTGGCTTCACAGATGTAGATTGGGAAGGGAGTCCATCAGACAGGAAGAGTACATTAGGAGGAATTTTCAATGTTGGGTTCATAATGGTTTTCGGGTACAACATGAAGCAAAGAGCAGTGGCACTCAGCTCAGTATAAGTAGAATACATGGCTGCAAGTAAGGCAACATCTGAGGCGATACGGACGAGAAAGATTCTTATGGTATTGTTTGGCCAAATGATGGATCCTATTGTGATATATTGGGATAATTATATTTGCATCAAGCTCTCTGAAAATCCATTCTTTAACAATCGATCCAAGCATATAGATATTTGGTATCACCATCTACAGGATTGTATGCAGAGGCAGATCATGTTGCTTGATTACATTCCAATAGAGGAACAAGATGAAATTTTTTTGAGAAAGGATTTGTTAAAGGAAAATTTTGTATTCCATATAGGCAGGATAGGGCTATTTGATAATCCCTTTCTTGATGAGAGGGAGTGTTGAAAATGCAACAAGGAAAAATCTCAGTTTGATTTTCCTTGGTCAAACTAGAGAAAATTTGAATTTCCATTTCAAAAGACAACTTGGATGAGTTAACTTGAGTGACATGGCTTGTGTCACTCAGTTAGTGTAGATAATTCGATTTGGAAGACTTGAGTTCAATTGAGCATGAGCAATTGCTAATTTGTAGAAATCTAATTCAATTAAATTGAGTTATTTCCAGTTAAACTAGTTCTAACTGTTAGAGGAATTAGTGGAAGGTTAAGTTGTGCAATGTGACTTTAGTCACACTCAATGATCAACCAATTAACTGATCAAACAACCCAAAATAATAGTTTCATGCAGAGAATTCAAGTTACCCAGTTGATTCAGAGGTTCCAAGGCAGTGCACTATAAGTTGTAGACTATTCCCATGTGTACAAGTGGTGCAGGCAATCAAAGATCAGCCTAAAGGAATTGTGCAATCCATATTGAGGAATTTCCTAGTTAATAGGGACCTAATTCCTCAAGGAAGAGCACAAGGAAATATGGTCTTGGAGGGCTTGAAAATTGTCTAAGTGTTGGCCAAAGTTAGCCAGTCAAGTAGAGGGATAGACTATACACTTGTAGGTTGTGCTCAGTGTTGAGAAAGCACATGTACTCATTCGCATTCTTTGATTAATGCAATATAGATAGGAAAGGGTTTTGAGCAATTTCTTTCCCCTAGACAAATATTTGTGTATGTGTGAATTGAATTCTACAATCAGTAGAGTAGATTTCAGTCTTTTTTTTTAGTTACATTAGTAGCTTCATATCTACACATTAATTTGTATAGTTGGTTGACCTTGTGATCCAATTTTTGGACTTGTAAGTGAAGGGCATATATGCACTACATGATCTCTTATTGTGCTTCACTCCTTTCTACTAAAACTTTCCCCATTATTGTTTTCATTTGCGAGTATAAATCAACTACCCGAAGGTATTTGTTGTGCCTTCCCTTACTCGTTCCTGGGTCTTGAATTCAATGATCTACCTTTTTTGTAATTTTTTCATCTTGGAGAAATCTCATTTCAATTCTTGTTTCTTCCTAAACTATGTTAATTTCAATTCTGACCATTGGAGGGGTTTTTCCTAATATATGATAGCAAAGGTTTTTGTGTTAAGCTGGAATTTGGTGTTGGGGTGATCTCCGCCACCAACCTTGCTTATTTTGTGACAAGTTGCTCCTCCTCAAGGCATTTTTGGTAAAGTTAAGAATTCAAAAAATATGGATAGAGGAAACTAGATCACAAGTGACAAGGAGGGAGAACCATGTTGATGAGGGTGATAAAGGGGGATGTGGGTGCAAGAGATAAGAGTGAGGGAGGTGATGACAGGGGTGGCATGTAAGGGAGATGGAGGAGGGAAATTGATCATGATAAAAGGAAGACAAACTGAGAATGAAGATGAGTGAGTGAAGGGGGATGAATCATAGGAATATTGGGAGCTAATGTAGGGGCGAAAGAGAATCAGAGAGAGCCACTAATTAGAGTAATCCCCTTGGTTCATTACAACAATAAGAGATGATTTCTTGAAGAGAGATTTGACTACCTAGAGAGGTTAGACTGGAGATATATAGTGATAGGGAGGAAGCTCAAATTTGAAGGTAAAAGCAAAATTGACAAGAAAAACATCATAACATGCAAGAAATGAATAAGTTATCAAGAGCAAGCTTACCTAGTTTTATTGTTATCTAAAATATAAAACCTAAGGAGAAATATTACCCCATATGGCTAAAGCGAATGCAACTTTTTTCTTCATAGTGTCTAGAGAAGGTGGTGGTAGGCACATTGAAACATCATTCTATTCATAAGGAGCTGCTTGAACAACTTCCTTAAACTCTGTATTGAATTATCATGATCATTGAGTGTGTTGCATGCTCCCCCATATTTTTGACCATGCCATTTGTCCTATCCATTTTAGAAAAATTAAGGGAGGGAGGTTGCCACGTATTAATGAGACGTGGCTTACTTGGATGCACCATATCAATGAAACCTAGGTTAGCTAGATCACACATCATTCAAGGGGAATTAGAAAAATGATTTATTATTAAATATAATGATGATATTTTTTTTAATAAAAAGAATATAAAATAAGGGAAAAAAAGAACTCATAAAGTAAATGATAATAAATAAATTTGAATAATGAAAAACAGAAGAAAAAAGGAGCTAAAGTTGTTTAAAGATGAATATGTTTAGTAGGGAAAATAAAAAGAAATTGTAAAAAATAAAATAATATGGGAATTTGTTAAGAAGATTGTAAGTTTAGATGATAAGAGGAATATATATATATATTATATATATATATATATTATATATATATAGTTATTTATTATTGTTAGGTTGAGGGAAAATTCTATAAAAAATATATTTTATTAAGTTGTGTGATTTTTTAAGATATTAAAATAAATAGTTATGATGGTTAGATTAATAATATAATGCTAAAATGTTTATGGAGTGTATAATAGTGTAGGAATTTACAGGGTAACTTCCTCAGACAGAACACCAAAGGACACCACTCACAAACAGATCACAGATCAATACACTAGTATTGTTGACGTGGTTAAAACCCTCAAAGAGGGAAACAGTCCACAGCCTGAGCCAACACGGCCACTTCAGGCAATTTATTAATAAAAGAATGAAAATTTACATAAGCTTCTCTCATGAACGGTTATCCTACAAATGACCCTCCATGCTCTTTAAATAGAGATCATGGACCAATCAGGTGTTAAGCCACAGAGCAAGTGTCAATAATACCGAGGAGAGAATGAACCGTCGGATCACTACATATCGTGATCATCAGATTATAAGTTACAAAAGTACATAGTAAAGAAACACACTTTACCTAACTCTACATTAGACCAAGTTATACTTAAGTACTTCCTATGTGTTGGAATATCCTAACATCCCCCCTTAAGAACAACTTGGGATAGGATTGAAGGATGTTACCTAACTCTACATTAGACCAAGTTATACTTAACTACTTCCTATGTGTTGGAATATCCTAACATCCCCCCTTAAGAACAACTTGGGATAGGATTGAAGGATGTACAAATATGACACAATAGGAGAAGGAAGAAGACATTAGAGCCTATCCCCCCTAGTGACAACTTCCTGAACTCCAACCATAAATCAAAATTTAGTAAACTTCACCTCTGTGAGAGCCTTTGTAAAGATGTCTGCAACTTGATCATTTGTTGAACAATATTGCACTTCAAGAACATGGTCATGAATGAGCTTTCTAATGAATTGCATGTGAAATTAAATGTGTTTGTTGCGCTGATGTCGGACTGGATCTTTGCATAGTTGAATGGCACTTTGATTATCACACCAAAGTGTAGTCGGATGCTGCTGCTGAAAGCCAAACTCTGACAAGATCTGACGAAGCCACAGGGCTTCCTTACTAGCTTCTACGGCACCATGATACTCTGCTTCTGTTGAAGAAAGAGAAATGGCACTTTGTTTCTTACAATCCCATGTAATAGGTCCTGAACCAAGAGTAAACACATAACCTACAGTAGACTTTCGATCATCAGGGTCACCAGCCCAATCAGAATCATTGAAACCAACCAATAGAGGAGATGCTTCTGCACTGTAATGAATCCCAAACTGAACTATGCCTCCAACATAACAAAGTATTCTTTTAGCTACTTTCCAATGACTTTCATGTGGGTTTTGCATAAACCGAGAAATAAGGCAAAAAACAAAGGAAAGGCCAAGACGTGTATGGGTCAGATACAAAAGTTTTCCTACAAGTGGACAGTATAAGGTAGCATCAACTTCAGGGGAAGTATAAGTGACGGAAAGTTTGGCTCCAGACTGAAAGGGAGAAGGGGATGGCTTACGGTCTTCTATGTGAAAATGGCGTAGAAGATCATAGGCATACTTGGAATGGGAAAGGGAAATACCTTCCTTGGATTGCAAGACTTGAAGACCAAGAAAATAATGCAAATGTCCTAAGTCTGTCATGTCAAACTTCTTTTTAAGGATGGACTTCACATGGTTCATAAGGTTGGGATCACTACTAGTAAGGATAAGATCATCAACATAAAGAACAAGAATGATAAGAGACTTTCCCACTTTCTTGGTGTAGACAGTATTGTCAGAATGACACCTAGAAAAGCTAGTTTCTAAAA
>APFE031750336.1:44450-60381 GCA_000404065.3 Pinus taeda
TTTTTTTAGTCACTGAAGTTTGGGGTGCGTTCTTACTTGAGAAAGTTCTTTTTTTTCCTACAAAACAAAAAACACAAAACCCAACACGGACATACAAAAAAAATAAACCTTGCGGCTTGAAGTTAGCTTTAGCCCGAAACTAAATATTTTCTGAGATCACACTAAGGCACGACAGAAAAGGGCATACGCATGAGAAAAATCCTTCCTCTCTATTTCTAATTTTCCTAGATCGCATAGAGTCGCGGGGCAAAGAGCATACACAGAAATAAAAGGTATAGATCCGGTAATGAAAAAAACAAAGAGCTAAATAAACTAAAATAAACAGAGAGAAAATAACTAAAAACTGCGAATAAACATTGTATACCTCTAGATCTTAAAAATGACGTACCTAGGGCTACCGAAAACCTTTTCGCGTGAAACGAAAGGGGTTCCTCATTGAAACAGATGTTCCTAACACAATAAAGCAGTCCTCTCAGCCTGAAAGCAGTCCAAAACAATAGATCTAGGAAACAACAGTCGAATGCAGGTTTACCAGCTTCAGATTTGGAAACTTGTTCAATAGATGATCAAGTTGCAAACATCTTTACAAAGGCTCTCATAGAGGCGAAGTTTACTAAACTTCGATTTATGGTTGTAGTTCAAGAAGTTCACTAGGGGGGATAGGCTCTAATGCCTCCTTCCTTCTCCTATTGTGTCATATTTGTACATCCTTCAATCCTATCCCAAGTTGTTCTTAAGGGGGGATGTTAGGATATTTCAACACAGAGGAAGTAGTTAAGTATAACTTGGTCTAGTGTAGAGTTAGGTAAAGTGTGTTTCTTTACTATGTACTTCTGTAACTTACAATCTGATGGTCACGATATGTAGTGATCCGACGGTTCATTCTCTCCTCGGTATTATCAGCACCTGATCCGTGGCTTAACACCCGATTGGTCGGAATATCCTAACAAATAGTTGGTGAACGGGTGCATAGTTAAGGCATTATTTGCATAATAGTTACTAGTTTGAAACTCATGATGTGTAGACTAGTTAGTTTGCGTGGGGTTTAGACCCTGCCAATTCACAGGTTCAAACCTCATGGGGAGGGGTTGAGGATGGAAACCATTTTGGGGGAATTAAACTTCCCAAGCAATGTCTAGGCTCCATTGAGTCTTGCACAACCCTGGTTATAAATGGGTTAGCCCCGACCTAGGCTCAACCTAGTCACAAAAAAGTAGTTACTAGATTGAAACTTATGGGTGTCTCACTTATGTAACCTTCAACCAAAGGTTATAGTGGTAGTGGTCAGAATGACCTCATGTCACGTGAGTACGAGACCAACCTAGCTGATGATTCCTCTAGTCACAAAAAAAATAAAATTAAATGGTAGGATGCTCCCAAGAATGTAAATTATTTTGTGATAGAGTGTATTACTAAGGCACTCTTTGTGATGTTGGCAGTTCAAATGTTGCCTAGCCTATATCTCATACTTGGGGGTTGTGAATACACCTAGATGTTATAATGGTAGTGGTCAAAATCGACCTTATGTCATGTGAATAGGAGCTAAGCCTAATTACTAATTCCTCTAAACACAATGTTATATTGGTAGTGCTCTGCCTTATATCATGTGAATAAGAGCTAGCCTTAATTCCTAATTCCTCTAAACACATAATCATAATGGTAATAATTGTAATAATCAATTGGATTAATGATTTCTCTTTTTTATTGGCATTACTTTGTTGACTCAACTCTTAACTTTTAATATTTACCTACATCATTTTCTCAACAAACTTTATTCAATTTCCTAAAATTTATGCAATCTCTCACTAAATCCTTTTAAATATAATTCTTAATCTTTAATACTAAAATATGCAAATTTGATTTCTCTATTTTTTTTTTTAACTAAGTTAACTTGGATGCTCCTTAGGATAGTTTAATTCCTCAAATGTGGTCTTCCATCCTCAACTCCTCTCCATAAATTCTAAGACTTAGTAAAGACTAAACCCCATTTAAACCAATTATCTACGACTTATAAGTTTTTCTTTAATTTATAAATACTTTAAACAATTTAGAGAAAATGCTAACATGTTTCTAACTCCTAATTTCTATGTAGTTGACATAAGCTTTATCCCTCTCATTCTTTATGATGTTTTATTTTTTTATTAATATTTAATCTATAATCTTTATTAATATCTTAATCTATATCTATGGATTTATCATTCTTTTTATTAAATGAAAAAAAAAAAGAAAATAATTAAAAATTAAAATTAAATGAAATATAAAAGAAATAATTATAAAAAGGATATTAATCTATATCTTTGTTAATATCTTAATTTATATGTATGGATTATTATCTATTTATTAAATGAAAAAGAAAAAAGAGAAAAAATAATTAAAAATAAAATAAAAAGAAATAAAAAAATGAAGTAAAAAAGAAAAAGCTATGAAAGGGATAAATAAATATGTGTTTGTTTTTCAATTTAATAACTACATATTATAAATTTTGGAGTTCAAAAATATAGAAATTAATGAAAATATATATGATGTTAATAAAATTAAAATATTTAATTATTATAGATATTTAAATATAATTATGATTATATAATTATAAATATTTTAAAATAATATTAATAGATTAGGAATATAAAATTTAAAATACTTTTTTAAATTAAAATTTTGGCGCTTACCAGTTTAGGATGGAAAAGTTGTTGTAAGGTTATTATGTTGTTATGTTAGAAGTTGTATTTTATGGTGTACATGAAATTGCACATGACTTTATTTTAGGATCAGATTTTATTAATATGGTTAGCCGAGTTACTTTTGATGTAAAAAGGCATGAGTTGATATTCTATATAGATAATCAGCAAATCTAGACACCAATGTATAGAGATGGTGTCTGTAAGAGTAAAACTGCTGAAAAAAATGAAGAACAAAACAAGTTTGTGTACTCTCTAACACCTAAGGTAGAACAAGATAAAATGGAATGCCACATCTGCTATGAAAAACTACATTTGGAAAATGTTCTTAAAGATATCTTGAGAAAGATAAGAGAAGATTGCACTTCTGAATCCCCTAATGCTTTCTGGGACAGGGAGAAATATTTTGTAAAGCTTCCATATGATCCTTTGGAAAAATTATTCCCCATAAGGCTTCTAGTCTCGACTGGGTCTTTCTCAGAACTGACATGCATGAGTTTCTCATGAGGGAATCTTCGGTTAACTAGAGTAGCACTAGTGGATGCACTTAGTGCACCAACTGACTATTAGTCCTCTATTAGTTCCAAAAACAATTTAGAACTAATAAACTAAACTTAACTCAATAAATTGAGTGATCTAATTTCCAACTCAATTTAAATTCATACTGGACCCCTAAAACTTAGGGAGAACATATACATGACTACAAAAAGACTTCCAACTCAAAATTCCTAAGATAATTAAGTTAATTAAACTTATTTAACTATTTACAAGTTGCTATGAGAATAAAATTCGATTTTAATTCTCACTTTAATTCAAGGACACATTAAACTGGAATTTCTTGTTGCCATTTCTCAACAAATAATATTCAATAAATTTGATTTCAAGTCTAGATTTTATCAAATTGTTATTACACCAGAAGGCCTACATAAAAAGAAAATTGTTGTACCCATGGACAATACCAATGGACAATAATTCCATTTGGATTCAAGAATGCCCCAGGAGGATTCCAAAAAAGAATGGAAGATATTTTTAAAGATTATCCCTGGATAATAGTTTATATTGATGACATTCGAATTTGTTCCAAAAATATCCAAGAATATCTCAGACATTTGCAGAAATTTTATGATATTGTATATCAGCATAACTTGGCACTTTCTGCAACTAAAATGGAGATAGAAAAAGCATAGATTGATTTTATGGGATATAGAATAGCTAAAGGGTAGATTCTTCTCCAAGAACGTCTTGAAGATCTTCAAGAACTATTCAAAAAATATCCTAGATAAAACACAATTACAAAGGTTTTTAGGAAGCTTGAAAAAATCAGTCCATTTTATAAAGGGCGAGCCTCTGACATACATATTTTATAGCAAAATCTTAAGAAAAATTCTCCAACATAGTCAGAAAAAATGACAGTAACAGTAAAAAATATCAAACAAAAAGTCCAATCCTTACGCCCTCTATCTCTACCAACTAAAAAGGGTAAATATATAATAGAGACGGATGCATCACAAGAAGCATGGGGAGAAGTATTAGTAGAAGAGATAGAGGAAAAAGAAGAAATTTGTGGTTATGCCTATGGAACTTTTAGAGGAGCCAAATTAAATTATTCGTCTAGCCACAAAGAATTGATAGCTGCTAAGAAGACCATTTTACATTTCAAATTGTATCTATTCATAGGCATATAGGGAGCATAGGCTATGCGTCTATTCATTCCTTCGATGCCAGGGCTTCCTATATTAGTTAGCCTTGATGTGTTTGTAGAGCATTTCCCCATGATTTCATCAAATCCTTCAGGGCCTTCAATCCCTAAAGCCAAAATATCTAGATATTTTTGCTTATTTGGCAACAAAGGACCCCAATGACTGACTGTATTCATGTCTTTCAAAACAATAGAAAAAAAATTGTTTGGTGTCCTGAAATCCCATTCAAGTTGTAGTTATGGATCAACTTCACAAGCAAATAGCTCAAGTGGTTTTTGCATTTTGTGACCAGGCTTAGTATCATATTTAGGGATAGTATCATATTTAGGGATATCTTGTCGGAATGGATCAAAAGCAACAAGATTTCTAACTGGCTTCTAGAATGATTTAGAGAGTTCTATAATTCTAAAATAGATTTTTTCAAGAACCAAAAGCCTAATATTAAGTTTTCTATGACCTTTTTTATTTCTTCAGCATCACTCAGGGCATGGGATACTATGTCTACTTTGTCTGAAAGTTTTTGTAGCTCTTCTCTTCCATACTTATTAGTAGCAATTATTCTTAAAAGATCCTTATGGACATCATCTAAATTCTTGGATGTCGAACTTACTTGAAGATTTGAATATTTCAACAACTTGCACTCATCACAAACACTTGTGTCATCTGAGGATGATCTTATTGACATATATTCATGTTTAATTTTTCCATCAGACTGGTACTGACGAAAAGGAGTGGTTGGAAAATTTCTTCCAGGAACAAACGAAAGTTCTCCTATCGTTATTTTGACTGTCATTTTCGTATTTTATCTCAGTAATGTAACAAAAATCATACACAAATCTGCAGACTTAGGGGATCCATATACAACTTTTATTTTATCAATGCAAGCCAGGCAGTCAGTATATTTTCCAGAATATAAAATATGGTTATTTATGTTGGATTTGCAAGTATGTTGAGGGTTTGTAGTTTGTAAGGAAGAGTGGCTCATGGTAGAAGGAAGATGACCAAAGGAGAGTTGGTCCTTGGTGATTTGGAGAGGTATTGGATTTCTAAAATAATTTATTTTTTCAGTTTCCAACAGAGTTTGTTTATAAGTATGGTATTTATTTTCCCAAGAGGTTGGATAACTCAGTTAATTTAGGCAACAATGGTATGTTCTATTATTTAGAGCAATTTTACTTCAATTTCTTTATGAGGCCAATCTCAATTTCAGTTTAGCAATCACATAAAAATGTAAGTTAAATGCTGATAGAACATAAACATAAACAGTAGAAGACAAGCCACAGTAAGAGGACACAAGATATGGGATCAGCTAGGGACAAACCCCAATGTGGGGAAACCCTTGATCAAAAACTTCTTTTAGTCTTCAATAGTTCAACAGAGAGAGATAGTACAATTTACAAATTCTGATAATTTATAACAGCAGCAAAAGAGCCCTAAACAGAAAAGTCAACACTGGTCAACAAGGCATAATACTTCCTCAATTTAGCTTGGTCTAAGCCAGTAAACTTTGGCCTTTAATAGCAAGTATAATAAGCCCAAAAGTGTCTGAAAAATTCCAGTCAAAACTGGTCAACAAAAGTCAACCCTGTGGTCAGCGCTAATATAGTCAATGTTGGTCAAGCAGGAGGTTAGATTTCCTCAGTTCTTGTGCCCAGATCTGCAGCCTGCTAAGACAAATTTCCTCCACCCAAAATCACACCTAAATAGGTCAACGCTTGGTCAATGCAACCCAAAAATAGCCTCTGAAATTTTCAGTCAAATCTGGTCAATGCTAAAACAGAAAAACCCTTCCTTCCCTTTGCACATGTGGAGAGTAGCTTCTAATTTTTGTACCCAATCAAAGTAGGAGAGAGAATATGAGTGAGTGGTGTGTCCAAATGAGGATGAGGCATCATGTGTTTATAGACAAACGTTGAGGATGAATAGACATGATTATTGGGCTTCTGAGCCTACATGAGTTTGCTGACCAACCTTGACAATTTGTCCATAATCAAAATAAATTCGTAACTTCATTTGTACATGTCAGAATTAGATGATCTTTAGATCAATCCTACACCTCTCCGAGAGAGGAATCTAATAAAAATAGAAATTGTCACAAATAATATGACCCATGTGGAGTTTGGCCCTAGTTTCCAATTTTAACACTCCCTCTCAACTAGGGATAACTCCACCTGTTAATCCATCTGCTAATCTGTACCATCTCTTTGATCCATGCACTGCTCTACACTGCTCTACTATGCTCTACTAAACTATTAAGAAGAAGAAGTGACCGAGAATGTATCATACCATTCTCTATTGACCCAAAGTTAGTCCCAATCAAAAGAAAGTATCTCATACCACTCTTACTGACCCGAAGTCAGTTCCCATTGATCCTAGATCAATATCAGACATCCTAGCATATGGAGTATGGTAGTATACGATGTGTCTATCACTATTACTATGGTCCCTATCCTCATTTCAATACTCATTTGCCAGATGAGAGATACTTCCCATGAGTTCCAGACTTCATGGGTAGGATGTCTCGGCAGGAGAAGGATGAACCACTCGTCTTGCTCACATGTTGCTAAGGGGTATCATAGGGGAAGGATGAACCACTCACCCTGTACACAACAAACCGCTAGGGGAACATTGAACCACTCATCCTATGGTTGCTCACTGCTCTAATATGTACCCCAAGACCCCTGGATCTCCCAAAGCTCAATGTCCATCTCATATAGGGCCCTCATAAGAGGGTCTCTTCACAACTCCAAGTCGTTCTCAAAAGGCTAGGAATTTGACCTTCCCCAGGGGCTTTGTCAGAATATCAGCGACCTTCTCATTAGTCCCAATGTGATGGAACCTTATTGCTCCTCATTGTACCATATCCCGGATAAAGTTGTACCTGATATCTATATGCTTGGAGCGATCATGAAACACATGATTCTCTGAAAATCGGATCCCACTATGGTTGTTGCAGAAGATCACGGTGGTATCCAACACATGTCCAAATAGCTCATTGAAGAGTTTCCTCAACCAAACAACTTCATAGGAGGCCATACTAACAACTATGTATTCGGCTTTGGTGGTGCTCAAGGCAGCCAAATTATGCTTCCTTCTCATCAAGGATATTGAAGCAGATTCCAAAGAAAAACAACATCTAGAAGTGCTCTTGTGATCCACCACAGTTCCAATCCAATCAACATCAACATAACCATGCAGCCTCACATTTCTGGCAATGTATCTCAATCCATGAGTTATTGTGCCCCGAAGATATCTCAGAAGATTTTTGGCAACAATCCAATGTATATGATGAGGCTCAACCATGTATTGGCTCAATGTGTTAACTGCAAAACATATGTCCGAACGGGAGTTAATCAAGAACATTAGTGCTCCTATGAGTTGATGATAATCAGAATCATTTCCCAATTCAGGTCCAACAACACTACCACATAACTTCTTAAATTTAAGTTCCATTGGTGTAGTCACAGGGTTGCAGTCCACCATCCCGAATCTTTCTAATATCTTCACAACATATTTTCCTTGGGAGAGGAAATTTTCACCTGGATTTTTCTAGATCTCCAACCCTAGGAAATAGTGCATCAGTCCTAGGTCCTTCATCTCAAATTTAGAAGCCAACTCCCTCTTACATTTGTGAACGAGAGGGTCTGCACCTATCAGAAAGAGATCATCCACATAAAGTACTATAATGAGAGGTTTATCATTTTCAACCTTAAAGTAAAGGTTCAGATTGACTTCACTTCTAGTGAATCCCAACTTCATCAGATAGCTATCGATCCTCTCGTACCAAGCCCAGGGTGCTTGCTTCAATCCATAGAGAGATTTCTTCAACCTGCATACATAAGATTCCCAATCATGAATTTCAAACCCCTCGGGTTGTTCCACATAGACTTCCTCTTTGATTGAACCATGTAAGAAGGCGGTCTTGACTGTTAGAAAAATATTATATATGACAGAGAAATGCAAGACATATAATATGCAGAAAAACACAAACACATAAAACCAGAGAGACACAGATATACGTGGTTCACCCAGTTTGGGCTACGTCCACCTCGAATAGCCAGTCCTTCCTTTCTATTATCCAACAAAATGAAGAGACATAAGCTACAACAGACCCGCTGTAATATCCTTTGTTTTCTCTCACAATCTCACCTCTATGTTTCTCGCTCAGAGAATACACATCTAAAGCCTCAATACAATGCCCTCATACAAAGGGAGGGGTTTCTTTCTAGGGAAAAAAACCCTAAACTAAACATAAATTCAACCATCAGATCATCTGCTAATGAACGGCCCAGATTGACTAGAAATTACTATACTTTTACAATTGTCTCCCCCAAACCCCCACGGGGGGAACAAGTCCCCCCTCACACCCCCCCGCATGGAGGGGTGTACAATCTTCCTGGGGTATACATCCGGCTGAAACAGAGACCTCTAAATTAGGATGATAATCATGCTCCACACCCAACATTGACATCCATCTGATGTAGGTTCCATCCTTGCGAGGTAGCAAGGGCTGTGATCGAACGGATGGTGGTGTATCGGGAAACAGGTGCAAATATCTCATCATAATCTACACCTTCCTTTTGAAAGAAGCCTCAAGCAACAAAGTGAGCCTTGAACTTTTCTGCACTTCCATCAGCTCCATGCTTGATTCTGTAGAGCCACTTAGAAGTGACAACTAATTTGTCCTAGGTCTAGGGACGACATCCCAGAAATAATTCTTCATAATTGACTTGTATTCTTCATTCATAGCACCCTTCCATACTTGTTTCTTCACGACTTCTTCGATTTATGAAGGCTCATTTTGAATGATAGTGCTCATGGCGGTCAAATA
Organism: Pinus taeda; assembly: GCA_000404065.3. Classification (NCBI taxonomy): domain Eukaryota; kingdom Viridiplantae; phylum Streptophyta; class Pinopsida; order Pinales; family Pinaceae; genus Pinus; species Pinus taeda. The sequence continues at coordinate 53,657 of APFE031750336.1, forward strand.
TCCTTGGTACTTGTTCGACTTCTTGCTTTCACGGAAAGTCCCCCTTGGTGCAATGTGCCTCTCAGCATCTTTGAGAGTATCCATAAGCCATGAGGGTCTCCTCTTGGAGGAGGAAGGCTCATGAGGGAGTAGATTAATAGAATCCATAGGTTCATCAACATCAAGCATCGTTTTGTCCTCCTTTTCACCTTGATTTACTGTGTTAGCTTCTTTGTCCTTCCTTAGGATAGGAAGGTTGTTGATCTTCTCGAGGATATATCTTTGTCAAAGGTGACATCATGAATTATCTCAACTTCCTTTTGACCAGCCACATAAATTCTATATCCCTTAGAATTTTCACTATAGCCCACAAAGATTCATTTCTTCCCAGATGCATCCAATTTACTTCTTTTCTCTTTCGGCACATGGAAATATACGAGGCTTCCAAAAATTCTAAAATGAGAGACATCAGGTTTCTTACCAGTGAACATTTATTCGAGAGTCTTGGAGTCCAATGCTTGATGAGGGCATCAATTTTGAACATACACGATGGTATTTGTAGTTTCACCCCATAGAAGCTTCAGAAGGCCTTGATCATGAAGCATGGCACAAACAACTTCTACAATTGAGTGATTCTTCCTTTCAGCCACACCAATTTGCTCGAGGGTATATGGCATTGTAGTCACCCTCTTAATGCGAACTTCTCTACAATAATATTGGAATTCATTGGATTCATACACAGTCCCATGATCAATGCTCAATATCTTGATTTTCTTCCCGAATTAGTTTTTGATCAAGGCTTTGAAATGTCGGAACCAGGTGAACACTTCATCCTTCTTCTTCAAGAAGTAGATCCAGGTCTTTCAAGAATAATCATCCACAAAGGTGAGATAATACAAGTACCCTCCCAGGGAGTTTACGGGCATCATACCAGATATGTCAGAGTGGATCAATTGCAATATGTATGTGGCCTTATTATTAATTGAGGGGAACGGTCCCCTTGTAAGTTTCCCTTCGGAACATCTCGGACATACACCTTCATGCACTACTTTGCACTCGGGCATACCTATCACCATCTGTCTCACATCAGGTAGGGCCTTATAATGAAGATGGACAAACCTTCGGTTTCATAGTTCAGATTGTAGAGATGTGTTGCAAAACATGGCTCCTAATGGACTTCCTCCAACTTGATACAAACTGTCAACCCTAAACCTAGAAGTAAAAGCATCCTTGAAATTTCTTTTCCAAACACATACCTTTCCATTGATAAAATCCACCTTGAATCCTTTATCTTCCATTGTTGAAAAATGGACACCAAGTTCTTCTTGAGATCAGGTACATATAATACTTATTGCAAATGAATAGTGTTACCTTGAGGGTAACATTCCCTACTCCCTTCATGGGATAGGTGGCATCATCTCCAAGGATGATCTCCAAGTTTGTCTCATTTTCTATCAGATTAGAGAGGGATTCCTTGTATCCGGTGAAGTATCGGCTAATTTCCCAAAGTGTCCAGAGGAGAGGAAGTGGAGAGGGTCAATATAAGATAATACTATTTTTGCTTATTGTTAACAACATTGGATTCATCATACCTAGGAGAGGGTCGATATAAGATAGTACTCTTTTTTCTTATTGTTAACAACATTGGATTCATCATACCTGGAGTTCCTTGATTTCTTGGAGGGTCGACCATTTCCTTGATGCCCCACATTCCTTTTTCCTTTTCCATTGGACCTGTCATTCCTTTGATTATTGTTGTTGTTGTTGAAGTTGCCCCTGGAGTTGTTATGATAGTCATCATCTCAAGGTGTATTCTTTTTATTAGGACACTCTCTTGCATAGTGGCCAAAATTATTGCAAACAAAGCACCTGCCCTTCCTTCCTCCCTTATATCCAAGCTTTCCATGGAAATGGCCTTTAAAGCCTGCATTATTCTTCCTTTTGGCATGAGTGGAGAATGCAGTGGGGTTGCTTCTATTAGAAGGCATTTCTTGCTCCACCATTCTTCTTTCTTATTGAATGCATCTCGACATCAATTCTTCAAATCCTGGAATTCGATGATTGTTGAGTATAGTGGTTCTAAATACATACAACTCATGTGGGAGTCCTCCAAGGGTGGTGAGAGTAAGTTCCCTGTCAGGAATGACTTCTCCAATCGAGAGTAGATCATTTTTGATCTCAGTAATCCTCAAGAAATAGGATTGAATATCCTCGTCCTTGCCCTTCTTAATATCCTTCAACTTATTCTTGAGAAAGAGAATTTGATTAACATTACTAACCTTGAACATGTTGACCAACCTGTTGTATATCTCCTTGGAGGTCTTCAATTTGGAGATATAAGCCACCAGATGCTTGTTAATGGAATCCATGATAATATTCTTCGCTTTGACTTCAGCCTTATTGTACTTGGTCTTCGCAACAGCTGGTGCATTTGAAGGAGGCTCAGGGATTTTACCCTGCACATAATCCATCGCTTCCTTCTTTTCCAAGGTCAAATCAAGAGACATCTTCCATCCATGATAGTCAAATTTATCATGGAGCTTGTCTTTAGCCTGGAAGTAGGAAGAGGAACGCATTGAGTCTTTTGTCCTTATCCAACTGTCTTTGGTGATTTCTCTTTCACTCATACTTAGGCTTTGTCTTCACCTCAGCTCTGATACCATGTTAATTTAGGCAACAATGGTATGTTCTATGCTTTAGAGAAATTTTACTTCAATTTCTTTTTGAGCCTAATATCAATTTCAATTTAGCAATCACATAAACATGTAAGTAAAATGTTGATAGAACATAAACATAAATAGTAGAAGACAAGCCAAGACAAGAGGACACAAGATATGGCACCAGCCAGGGACAAACCCCAATGTGGGGAAACCCTTGATCAAATCTTCTTTTAGTCTTCAATAGTTTAGTAGAGAGAGATAGTACAATTTACAAATTATGATAATTTTTAACAGCAACAAAAGATCCCTAAGCAGAAAAGTCAATGCTGGTCATCAGGGCAGAATACTTCCTCAATTTAGCTCGATCAAACCCAATCAACTTTGGCCTTCAACAACAAGTCTAATAAGCCCAAAACAGTCTAAAAAAGTCTAGTCAAAATTGTTCTACAAAAGTCAACCCTACGATCATCCCTAGTACAGTCAACGCTAGTCAAACAAGTGGTTAGATTGCCTCGTTTCTTGTGCCCAGATCTGCAACTTGCTAAGATTGAATTCCTCCACCCAAAATCACACCAAAACAGGTCAACACTTGGTCAACGCAGCCCAAAAACAATCTTTGAAATTTTCGGTCAAATTTGGTCAATACTGAAACAAAAAAAACCCTTCCTTCCCTTTGCATGTGTGGAGAGTAGCTTCTGATTTTTGTACCCAATCAAAGTAGGAGAAAGAGGATGAGTGAGTGAAGTGTGTCCTAATGAGGATGAGGCATCATGTATTTATAGGCAAACATTGAGGATGAATAGACGTGACTATTGGGCTTCTGAGCCTACATGAGTTTGATGGCTGACCTTGACAATTTGTCCATAATCAAAATAAATTCATAACTTCATTTGTACATGATAGAATCGGATGATCTTTAGATCAATCCTACACCTCTCTGAGAGAGGAATCTAATAAAAATATTAGATGTCATAAATAAGATGACCCATGTGGAGTTTGGCCCTAGTTGCCAATTTCAGCACTCATGCCTATCTAGTCGAATGTGACAGGTTGAGAATTAGAAGAATGATTTGTTTCTAATATACTATGCAGGTGGGAAGTTCTCTCTACAAAGGGCTTTGGTGATGGAAGAGTGTCATTAGAGAATCTCACTATTACCACACATTTTAATTTACAGATGAGGGATCAAACAAACATATTGAATCCTCTTGGAAGAATGTAGACTTTGAGCAAATCATAAATATAAGGATCATCCAAAGCAACTGCATACTTCGGGTAAACAGTACAGAAAGTTGGTCCATCGTGCAATGGGGCATAAAATCCTCCAATCAATGCATCTGCAAACTGATTATGTCTTGTATCGACTATCCAACAAAGAGAATGCACATTTAGAAAAGGTCTGACTAGAGGTTGCAATCCAAATTTTATCACCCTAAGATGACAATACTTGTATTTTTATTTCTTTCCCCAATCTATCAAATCTCTATATAGTAGATTTATATGTAGTGGTCCATCATTAGAAGTGAAAGGTTGATTTACAGAATGAACCTTGATAAAAGAGTGTGAAAAATATTCCCATCCATGGAGATTATAGACATCATTGGGATATATAGGTGGGAGTTTCTAGTCAATGGACAAATGGGTTTATTAAATAGAAATAAGTCCTCTAGAAGTAGTAGACTCAGACAGAGAAGAAGATATGTGATCTTTAACCATAGTACTTTTGCATGGAGCATTATCAGTGGATATTTCTACTAAATTTACTTCATCCATCAAAGGATCCATTATCTCTAGATGACAGAGCGAACTCCAGCGAGAACTAGGAGCAAACTCTTAGGAAACGGCTACCTGATACAATTTCCAATTCGAATATTTAATTTAAGGGCTTTACTACCTCATATTCCAACTAAAATTCTCAGAAGATCATCATACAACATAATTCTTTGATGAAATGAAAATGCATATAGCTTGAAATTAGAATATATGCTTACATGCTTTCATTAACATATCATTTGTGGCAAGCTCTGATACCATCACAACTCCTAGATATTTCTCTTATGCTCATAGGAGTCAAACACTCAATTGGAAGATATTTTGCTTATGCTCATAGAGTCAAGCACTCAATTGGCTTACAGACTCTGCAACCATCGTAGCTGAAAACAAACATTACATACTCGATAAATACATACTCACAATCCTAAGAGCCGCCAGCGCCACTTTAGGTTCACACATGCAGTCTCATACACATACACATGCTTATAGAACTGTGAACTAAAACTTGAAAATCATCAAATTACATAACAATAAAAAAATACAATAATATATATATATATTAATTATAAAAACATTTTAACTAAAATCAATTACATAAAATAAAAATAAAATAATAATTATAATTATTAAATATTAATCATTAAAACATTCTTATTATACAAAATTTACCCTTCACATTTTTGATGTCAAAAAAATCTTTATCAAATTCTAAGCAATTACCACTGAAAAATATGCCCAACAAAACTTCAAATCTTCTGACAAATAAACTATGACTCATTCACGTACACAATATGTATATCAATCGTTCACGTTCACGTTCACAGTCACATTGTGTATATCAATCTTTCACGTTCACATAGACGGTATATAACCCTGTAACGTCAAAAAAATCTTTATCAAATTCTAAGCAATTACCACTGAAAAATAGGCCCAACAAAACTTCAAATCTTCTGACAAATAAACTATGACTGATTCACGTACACAATGTGTATATCAATCGTTCACGTTCACATTCACATTGTGTATATCAATCTTTCACGTTCACATAGACGGTATATAACCCTGTAACGTCAAAAAATCTTTATCAAATTCTAAGCAAGTACCACTGAAAAATATGCCCAACAAAACTTCAAATCTTCTGACAAATAAACTAGGACTCATTCACGTACACAATGTGTATATCAATCGTTCACGTTCACATTCACATTCACATTCTGTATATCAATCTTTCACGTTCACATAGACGGTATATAACCCTGTAACGGCTCTTTCCCACTATTTCTACTTTCGTTCCGGACGAAGCTTCTGGAAAAAGTTGCGGTGGGTTTACGGCGCTGTCAGACAAAGAGCGTCGCCAAAATCGCCTCTGGAAACAGCTCAGAAAGACTACCGGTTTCACTATTGAGGCCACCCGCTAAAATGTTATTGGATCTGTCCATCCCTCGACATCATATTCATTCCTTTGTACTTTCTCTGCACTTAACATTTTTTTGGGTTTGTCTTATTTCCACCTCTATAGCATTATAGATGTTATCTGACATGCCAGGGGAATAGCCATGGAGTGCTCTTCTCACGCTCACTCTTTCTCCACGTGCTGTCACTCAGAGAGCGATGACTATTCCCCTCTCATGTCAGATAGCATTTATAATGCTATAGAGATGAAAATAGAAACTGCTGTCCTTTTGAGGTCACAACTCTGTAATGAAATTTTTGGCAACCAGCTATCCTCCAACGGTCAAGGATTCGAATCCAGGTACAAGTGAATAAAATGAAAAAAGATTAAAAAAAAATTCTAAAAAGCCTAAAAATCCTTAGAAACCCCTGTTTTGGGGTTTCCAAGAACAGCTTCTTTGTATTGGTTTTGGTGGTGGTAACGACTATTTTTGTCTGCTGTCATTGGGATTAAGGGCGATGGCGGAGATTCCGGGTTCGAGTCCCTGCTACCTGCTAGAAAATTTCGGCAAAGACGCTAGAAAAGTCAAGGGTTTGGGCTTTTACATTGGAGAAAAACTGGGCCCAGTTTTGGAAGAAATGAGCAACTCAGATATCAGTTTTGATTATGGACGGGGTGAAAATTTTCTGGGCTGTTTATTCATTATATGGAGATTATATGGAGATTTTATAGGAGTTTTTTTGTTTTTTAAAGTTAACAGGACTATATCTTTATATATCCAATACATTACTAAGATAGAATTTAGGCCATGCTGAAATTTTGGAAATGGTAATATAATAATTTTGACAGAGAACACTCAATTTTGGATATTTAAACACAAAGTATCAATTAGTTCGTTTTTTTTTTTTTTTTTTTTTTTT